>JAECWU010000698.1:0-237500 GCA_018150985.1 Chymomyza costata | reverse complement strand
TGATCAAATTGAAAGGTGAATTTTTAGTTTGAACTTCCAGTGATTTTCAAATCGATAACTTTTTGCTTTCTGTAACTTGGTAGCACTGTGCGTGACGGCATGCGCGAAATTTCACGATAAAATACTCATTATTGTTTGAGATACGCTTCGTTTTGTGCGATTTTTACCATCTCAAAATTTATTGAACAAAGAAGTTGCATTAAATTTGGTTTTCGGAATGTTATTTCGGCAGCGAAAATGTTGAGAATGCTGCAGATAGCCTTTGGGGATCAGAAACTGTCTTCCAAGAATGTTTACAAGTGGTATAACGAGTTCAAAGCCGGCCGCCAGAGTGTTGAGAAGAATGTGGTATCTAATCGGCCAAAAACATCGACTGATGAAAATCAGGTCAAGCAAGTCAAAGAAATGGCGTTTGGAAAAAGTCGATTGCTTATTAGAGACATCGCTGATAGTTTGGGCATATCATTTGGATCGGTGCAGGCGGTTTTTGAGTGACTAATTGTGCTTGAGAAGAGTCCAATCTTGACTGGTTCCAGAAACACACAATTTTCAATCTCATATGGCACTGGTTGTTCGTGAGAATTTCGTCAAAAATTCAACAAATATCGTTCCGCAACCTGCTTATTCACCTGATTTGGCTCCGTGCTACTTCTGGCTATTAAGCAAACTTAAGAGACCACTCCGGGGACACAGTTTTAACTCGATTGCGATAATGAGAGCTTAATCGCGGAAGGCTCTGAAGGCCATTCCGAAGAAATACTTTGCCAAGTACTTTGATAACTGGAAAATTCGTTGGCATAAGTGTATTACAACGGAAGGGGATTGCTTTGATGGGCATGAAATAGATTTAGATAAATAAATAAAAATTTTGAAAATATAAGTAAAATCACCTTTCAATTTGATCACACTAGTATGTATATATGTACATATATATGACAAATTTATGAAATCAAGGCTTAAAACAAATTCAATTCGTTTTAGATTAGTTCGACATTTTTGTAAAAAAACGACACTTACTATAGAAGCCAAAGTTATTTAAGTCTAATATTTTATTATTTTTATAGATTTAATTTGGTTAATGCAAACCGATTGTTGTCGAACCAGGCTTTATTTCACAAAAAAGTCTAAGGCAAGATTTATAATTATTTTCTTGGCATAAAATTCCAAAATGGCTGCAAATTTTTGTAGTTCTGAGTATATTGCATTCGTAAAAAAAAAATGGCTAACTAAATAAATTAGGACTGACAGGAAAAATCCATTTCTTTTTAAAAGGGAGATAAGGTCGTGTTATTTGTCAATTTTATTTCTTTTAAAGAATCTTAGTTTAAACTCCTAATGTACTAGTAGAAACAAAGCACAAAATTACTATTAAAATGGAACGATACAGCCGCTGGAACAACGCAGTGAAAGTGATTAAAATCTCACGTACAAAACATGGGGAAAACTCTTTGTTGGCGGACTAAACAGTTCCATCAAATCCATGAATAATGTTACGGTTGTCCTGAATGCAGAAATCTCGGACCGCAATGGAAATTGCCGGGCAAAAAGTCGAGCTGGGTTGGTGGCGCCCAACATTAGTGATGGCCGGTCTTGAAAGAATAAAACCCAAGAACAACTGGGAACCAATGGACCAGAATTCCAAAGGGTTGACGAAACCGATGCCCAAGTTTGAACTTTCCGGGCGATCAATTTGGAACGGCCTTCTGCTCGAAACGTCATTACAATTATTTTGCCGACGAGACGCTGGACTTCTATTGTTCTCTTCGACAGTTAAGCGCCTAAAACAATTTAAAGCAATTCATTTTGGTAAGATACAAAACCTTGCTCTTTCTACGCGAAAACTTTCCAAACCCGTGTTACACTAGGCAATGTAGGGCACTATCTGGCCCGCCAAGATCTTGTGATTTAATCACCAATATTTAGTACTTATAGTGTGATAGAAAATAAAACTAATGTTTAAAAACGTTTTCGAACGCTAAATTTTGGTTTGGTTATTTTCATTAAAGGGATTTGTTCCTGCAGGCGTGAAGGTAAGCAATGCAGAACATTTGGCTGCAAAACTTTTTTTTTTATTATTAAAAAGCATTCCTTCAGACTCTTCTATTATGAAATAGCAGGCCATTTTTGTAAACAGCTGATGGTTGTGGCTCTCATTTTAAGGCTGGCACTTCTGCATTTCTGCATCGTTGTTTAAGTTAATTCGTTACTTAAAGGCGCAAAGATAACAATTTGAAGCACCGTAAATGTGTTTTCAGCTAAAATGTAAAATGTTGGGAATCTTTATAGAAGTTTCATGAAATTTGTTAATTTTACATTTATACTCCATTTTTAAGCTGCTTTGATTAAGTCGAAATTTGTATTTCATAGAGCCAAATTGCTGACAAAATCAACTTTTTTCAAAAATTTCTATCGATTTCTCTTTAAGAAATTAATTCTTAAGTTACTTTTGCTGCTTATTTTTAAATCATTATGTATACGCCACCACAGTGAAGCGCGAGCACTTATATCCATTCACATTAAAATCAATAAATTTTTCAACTACAGCACAACTTTTCCCCATCAAAACTTTATGTTATAGTTGCTTTTAATTTTATATAATTTAATACCATTTGCAAACCAATAAAGTATAATTGATCAATTATTTTAACATGTGCTGACACAAATAAACAATGCAAATTGTCTTAAATTTGAGCGCAGCAATTTCGTGCGTTTTGTTGTGGAATATTTTATTACATTTTTTCGATTGTTTAAGCTTACAATTTGTAATGTGACAAGTTAACAACATGAATTATTGTCGTACACACAGATACGGCTACGCAGATACTAACACATACACTCACACAGAGGTAAAAAAGGTTCAACAAACCAGACAGCAAAAAAAAAAAATTCGAAATGTGCCTTCTAGTTGGCTTTTGTACTTTGTTAAATATCAGATGCTTAGGTTGAGACAACTGTCAGCGGCAGTTATATGCCGAATAACCGCAGCAGGAAATACACAGCACACGTTTACAAAAGTTAGTGTATAGAGCAATTGTAGCGGCTTAATAATAAAAGCAGACAGCGACAAGGAAATGAAATAAATGGCCAGAGTCAGGCAGAAAACATGGACAAACAAACGCCTAAAGGCAGACTACAGTAACAAATTCACACACACACTCAAAGAGCGCCTTACTCAAAGCGGCAGTAACAAAATGGCGTAACGGTGTGAGGCAGCCATGTTGCCATGGTAGCCGCCGGATGAAGCAGCAGCTGCCGCAGCCAAAAAATCTTCGCTCATTTTGTTGCCTTTGTATTTATGTAGTTACCAATGCCAAAATGGCGCCCTTCTGTTAAAGTCTATGTGTATATAGTGAGTGTGTGTGTGTTTGTGTGCGCATGCAAGGGCGATAACACATAATGGCGTCCGATAAATAATGGCGCACATTTCTGCAGTCAAAACAGGAAATGCTTGTAGAAAACTAGCAGAAATCGTTAGTGGAAAACATAAACGACAAATGGAATAATAACATAGAGTAAACAGTCGATGAGCTAAGTAAACACATACACACAGACACACTGCTGCACATAAATTGTTTGCGGCAAGTTGGCCAGCAGCAACCCTTGGCCAAAAAAGAAGGAAAAAAGAAAAAAAGGACGCAAAACTTTTTACAAAAAAAATAATGTTTTATAATAAGCTGAAGGAGGGCGACTTTTGTATGCTCTTTAATCAGTTTGGTGCAGCTGAATATAAAAATTTTTTTTTTATTTAATTTCTATTTTTAAAATAAAAATATATAGGCACTTAGTTCCGCCTATTGAGCCAAAATTTTTTCAAATAGTTAGAGAGCAAAGATCTCTTCGTAAGCAAAATTTATCCGATTTCATTAAAAAACTATGCTTAATAAGAATTTCCATAATAAAAATATTAAAAGCATTGAACTTTAAGCAGAGTGCTTCTTTCCATTACATTTTTAGAGATTTCTGCGACAGCTTTGTATTGTGCTTGGATTTGACAAGTTTTAAAAAAGTTCGAATTATATAAAATTTGATTTAAGTCAGAGATTTCTGGTGGAATATCTGAAGGTCTACGTTGCTCTGGCTACAAATCTTTTATAACTTAGAATTAGGTAGGTAGGTAGGTAGTAAAAGTGGTTGTCTTCCGACACACCTAGGCCTGCAAAAAGCCCGTTGTGATGCCACATGAGCTAATCCTTACTCTCCCGTATCCTCTCTAAGCCAACCTGTCGATTTGATGAACAAATTAATCTTATTTATTTTGATTCCTGCAAATTCAGTAACAATTCCCATAGTTTCGGAAGCCAGTGTGTACAGTCTCCTCCTGCATAATGACATGCATGCACACAGGAGATGCTCCACTGTTTCCTCTTAGAATTAACTTTTACTTTATAATTACATAAATAAATAAATTTCGTTCATGTAAATTTTACAAAAAATTTTTAAAATGTCAAAACTGAACATTTTTATGCCCATATGCGTATACTTAATATATTCGAACATGCTTGCTTAATATACTCTTCAAGCCTAAGGGTATACAAAAAAAATGCACAGCAAGGCAAACAAAAATTATGTATACTGCTATAGTATATATAGCGAATAAGTAACTAACTATGTACATAAAACTTGTCTAGCTGCCGGTAGACAAAATTTGACAGCGCGGAAAATGCTGTGTTGCTTTTCTACTCGAATATATAGCCTAGCCCCAGGCGCTGCTTTTGTGCGCACAAACAAACTTTGGCCACACTTTTCGCTTGATTTCTACAAGTAGATATGTATACAAACACACATAGACTTTGATACATATGTATGTATATATCAAAGCCTTATCTTAATCCGTAGATTTTTGTTTGCAAAATTAATCAACTTTGCGTTAAATTGTACAAATTACATTAAATGATAAAATCAAACTAAAATCAACTAAGTGACATGCCACATAAATTGTTTAACATTGCATTAAATTAAATGTCAGCAAATAGAAGAAGGTATGTGCCCGAAATCCCTGCACAATTTTACTTTAATTTTTATGCGACTATATGTTAAGTAAAAAATTCCTAAGTAAAACGCTTAAATAATATATTTTAAAAGAAATTTATCAGCCTTAGGTTCTTTTCAATTTTCCTAACGAATTACAATATTGTTATTGTAAACTTAATGTAATATTTGCAAAGTTCAACCATTCGGATGAAAAGCTAAGTCAGCTTGACTCTGTATATATTTTGTTATGTGTTAAAACTAGTAAATATTAATGCCATGGAATAAAATAAAATATAATATATTTTCAAAGCTGCATTGAAATTGTTGATTGGTATTTCAATTTAAAGAGATTTGCAACACAACACCAAATAAATACAATTCATTGCACATTAGTGCATTTGCTGGCTAATGCAGTCCAATGATTTTCATATTGAATTTTCACAATTTTCTTGCCATTTAATGCCAGTCAAAACGTGACACTTGAAAACAATAGAAAATCTATTGAAAATTTCGTTTATGTTCAGTTCATATTAAATAAACGTTGCAATTATTTTTAAAGACTCGACTGTCATTTAAAATTAAAATTCAGTAGTTAAACATTTTTGTTTTATGCTGTGTGGTTTGCATTATCTAAGTTGAAATTTTATTTTAAAATTGAGCATTTTTAGTCATTTTTATTTTTTTTAGCACAAACCACAAAAATGCATTATTTTTAGACTTGCTTCCAAACTTAAAATAGTTTCATTTATCTAAAAAGAAGAGTATAATAGCATGTCTAATTTAAAAGAAGAAGAAATGCTTTTAGTTGAGCATTTTTTGTGTTTTTTGTTCTTTAAAGATAAGAGTTAGAAATAATAGCAATTTGGGAAATAGAAGAGCAGTGCATACAATATCTGTAGAGTCTGAACTAGTGCTGGAGAAAACAAAGCTTAAAATATCTATATATCGATGTTGGCCAACAGAGCACTTCTGTACTCATCAAATGGGTGTTTAGTAGTGCTGGAGAAACATCTCTGTTGGCCAACATCGATAAATAGATATTTTAAACTTCGATACATCGATGCATCGATATAACATCGATGTTGTCTCCAGCACTAGTTTGAACTATAAATAACTCTATTTCTCTCATATTTAAGAATATTATACATATATAGCTAAATATTTTTACCCACACCTCAGGAGGAGCATAAGCGAGTCCGAAAAGGGGTAAACAAGGGTTTGGGAGAAGATAGCTAAATATTTTGTTTTTAGTTTTAGATTTAAGAATCTCCAAAATGGACAGGAATTCACTAATTTACTGAGGTAAGCTGAATAGAACCAATTTTAACACATGTCAGCACAGCTGTACGTTCTACAATCTTTAGAAAGAGTTTGCGCAGAGGAGAATCATGAGATGTCATACCCAAAATTGCCCAGTTTCGGGTTTCTGCTAATAATATCAGAAATCTGCTGCAGAACTAAAGCACACATATATGGATTTTGTTAAACAAACACATCTTGACTAAATATACCCCATACTTTGTTTAATTTTTACATAGTTTTTCGATTTTGAGGCATTTCGAAACATAAGGTGAAATGAGTTTTTAAGACGAAGGAAAACACTTTGTAATTTAAAGCTAACACTACTTAGGTTAACAAACGATTCAACAAAAAATAAAAAAATGAGCCCATGGAAGGATTAAAAAAGGGAAGGTATTTAGCGTTTTATTTTCTGAGTTTAAACATTCTTCAATTTGGCGACAAACTGTTACGGGGCAATGGTGTTTAGAAGACCCAAACGAATTTTCTATATTTTATTTTACGTATGACTACATACCCTATCTGACGATATTTTTTTTTTTGTCGCCCAGATCATTTTGGCATAAATTATTGTGGGCTCTTACTCGTTTCCTTTCAGGTATTATACAACACATTTTCTTGCTCTAACTTAATATACCTTGGTACTCAAAGTTCGGGATATAAAAAAGAGTGCGATTTTTGTCAAAAATACAAAGCAGACTTAAATAATTTAAATTTAATCAAGCCGAAACGTTGATAATAATAATAATGCTATTCCATTATCTCCACCAACCCTTTAATCAGCTGATCAGTCAATTTAATTCGTAAA
This sequence comes from Chymomyza costata, assembly GCA_018150985.1. NCBI lineage: Eukaryota > Metazoa > Arthropoda > Insecta > Diptera > Drosophilidae > Chymomyza > Chymomyza costata. The sequence goes on along the minus strand of JAECWU010000698.1, from coordinate 230,422 downwards.
AAATATCTTTTTTTTTTATATATTCACATCGATATTCTATGTCCGGTGTTATACTTTATCGACAAGTAACACCAATGTAGAATCTTCAAAAAATCAAATTTTTTAATTATATTAGAAATGATGTCCCGAAGTGATTTTTCAAAAAAAAAAATCTTCGCCCACTTATAAGCGTCGGGCGCAAGGAACCTCGCCGTGCCATTTTTTTTTTAAATTAATATTTTTAAAAACCTTTACGTGGTTCACTTGCTTTTGGTCCATAGATTAAGAGAAAAAACATTTATTTATGTTTCAGATGAATGGTCGGTCACATGTACTCGTCGCTCTCTACAGGCACCATTTTGTATTTTATTACTTTGGAAAAATTAATTTTTAAAGCTCTGAAAATTTGTATAATACGTGATCTATTTGGATTTTGAATATAAAATTAAGTTTCTTTAAAAAAAAATCTAAAAATGACCTTAACAGCTATGCTTTACACTGGTGTTAACACTTAAGAGAATTCCTTCACAAAGTTAAACGTTTTTAACAACATATGACTTTCTAAGCTAGTGTAAATAATCTTGAACTTGATTACGACTCATGCCTTTGGATCTGATATTTGCAGGCTTTTCTTCCAAACATTTCCATCCAAAAAGTCGAAAAAAAAGTACGAGTACATGCCGTGTAAGGCTTATGTTTTTTTGGGTCACTGAATCCGAATCAATCACGTCTAACTTTTGACATAACCTAAAGAAACTAAAAAATACTATATGTTATCGTTCCAAATCTGTATTTTGAATTCGATATTGAAAGACGTTTTTGCACTACATAACACTTTGTGTTCTTTAATGTGAATTTATGTACAAAAAATACATAGTGACGGGCTAGTAAAAAGTTAAAATTAATAAAAAATCTTAAGTTGCACAGATATTGCAAAAATCATAGCATACCTTCAGGGGCTACCTTAAAAATTGTAACGAATGTGCATAATATATTCTTCTGTCATCCTCGACTCCCAGTGGAGCATAGGGCTTCATAATATAATAAATATGATTTCAAAATGAATATACCCTGATGGAATAAAGACAAACGGAGTTCAAATTTGAATACAGCAATCAAAAAACCTAATTATTTTCTTCAGACTTTTTTTAATGCAGCTTGGTTATAATAGCTTACAATAATTTAAATATTTCTGTGGAAAATTTTTTTCTTTTTTTTTTAATCGACATATCACGATCAATAACGTAGCTAGAAATCGGAGCTATGAATCACAAAACAAATGAACCAAATAATTGAGAAAACCCCTGGTTTTGGTAGGGGTGGCTCTGGCTACGCCCCTGCTCTACATAGAAGATATCCTCTTTTTAAACAAACAAATAACCAAGTGCTATTATTTATATTATTCGTGTCACGCTCTCATCTCTAGCAAATATGCCAAAAGCTGACATTCTGTTATTCATGTCAATTATGCACTTACTCAACACTTAACACTTGTTGCAGGAATTTGGGGTATTTTTCAACATTCAATCTTTTATTCTGAAGAGTAGTGCAGAAAGTGTTTGTTATTTGCATATATCCAAAATCATCATTAAAATCAAGCTCAAAATTTTTTGTACATACATTTGGTTGCCTCCCCTGTATGTATATATGTATGTGAGCTTTGAAAATGTGATTGCTATGTACGAGTATTTGTGTGCATAGAGTTGTCATCAAAAGTAAATCGTATTTGAATTTTATTTTTGCTGGCTTGTCAAATCAATATCAAAAGCTTTCCAAGTGCTGTGCCAAGTATCTGCACATGACAAAGTTGTCTTGTTAGCTGATTTTGTAGAGTTAAAGAAATTTTATATTTTTCAACACTTTCAGCATGTCAGCTGCAACTTTGTCATAGTGCTGCAAGTTGCTCTTAAATTTCTTAAATCTCAAAACCATTTGCAGCGTTCAATGTTAATTGCATGCAAGCTCAGAATACACAAATTAGATTGTCAACAAAGCCCAGAAAACGCTTGTGGCGCACAAATACATAAACCAGCATTTATATAGGCTCAGCAAGGACCTTTTATAAAGCACTAGGTGGTCCGATACACGATAATCGTTATCGATGTTGTCAAAAACCGCAGGATAACAAATTTAAATGCAATTCCAATTAGATTTAGCAGCTATGGGCAATAACAATGCCAACAGGATCAAGAACAACAACAACAACCATTAAGGCAAAGGCACACACACACATGTTGTCCTTTGTTTGGCAGCATGCCCCAATAACAATAACAACAACAAAGTCAGCAACAATCAAATTGACTGTCAAAATGTTGGCATAAACCTATTTGCATTTTTAATTTGGGTTAAGAGTGACACACACATACAATGCCATGTGCTCTCACATATGCATCCACAAACATGCTAACACACACACCTGTATGGCACTGCCTGAAGTTAACCCTTGTGCGCCTGCTGGGGTTCTTCGTTTTGTCTGCTGCTTTGGCTGACATTGCTGACACACTTGTTGTACGCGCTTTGTTTTTGTAGTCTTACACACACACATACATATGTACTATATACACTCCTACGTCTTTACATAGACACACTATATATAAGACTTATATGTGCACAATATATTTTATGTAGCGTAAACTAAAAATGTTAAAAAATACAAGTGGTACAGTGTTTACAGACGGGTTATACCGACTTTAAAATACACTCTAACAATGTATCCACTTTTTTCCAGATTTGGGACATAAGCAGAGCTTCATAGCTACTTGTTCATTATTTCACCTAACATCTGAAGTTCTCAACTGATTTTAAATACGTTTCTATCCAAAAAAGAGAAATAAGAAAAAAACTTTAGAAATTTTCAGTTTCTTGTTCTTTGACAAAAAGACGAACAGACGGACGTTCGAACGGACGGACTTGCTTGGAACGATTTATAGTGTTGTCCTGATCCTTTTAGTATGCACTTTGTGGATTTCTACTAGCATCCATTTCTTCGCCTTTTTTGACTTATTATATAGGGTGGGCCATGTGTTGGTTTTGTTGTTAAACACTCTTAGAGCCTCAGCAAATGTCCAGTCCAAAACTACTCCATATTAGTCATGCTTGACTGTCACAGTAACACAGCAACAAAAATAACAACAAATACAATTCTCACTCACACACACACGCACATGTCCATGTGCATATGTATGTATTTATATGCATAGCATAAATGTATATAGAAAATTCATGTTGTGAAACTTTTGCTGTTGCGCGATTTCTTCTGCGCTTTTTCTCTTTCGCCCAACTTGAAATCTAGGCCAAAACACTTTTGACTACAACTACATAGTACTAGCATATCACACCAACATACTCAGGCTATGTACATATATACTACATTCTACTTCTTCATCATCTTCTGGCAGGCAGCTGACGATGCCTGAACATAAATGAGACATGTCATAAATGATATTCACAAGCTGTTGTACTTAGTATATGGTCTAGGGTAGTAGCGGATATACTTAGTATATGTATAGTACATACATTATGTACAAGAAGTACTAGTTGCTGTTAGTTAGTGCCTTTACGCTCACTTGAAGTTCTGCGCACATGTTTTCAATAATTTTGTAAAATGCAATCAACAAGCAGAAATTAGAGCACAACTTAATTTAAATTAAGTATAATTTTATTTAAAATTAATGACTTAATGAGCACAGACAGTGTAGGAGATGCTTTATTTAGCTTAAGATATTAGGGAAATATGGAAGAAGTAAATGAAATGGCTAAACAAAGTTAAAGGCTGATTTTCACAATAAATAGTTGGAACTTTTAGCTTAAAGCCCAAAAATTTTAATTGCGAAATTTAGAGCATGATTTTAATTTTATAGTTTTAGAAATTTGTATTTAAAATTTGATTTTTTAATTAACAAAATGTTAAACCAATCAAGTCCATAAAGCAAGTCGAAGGCTCCAATTTGTGTACTAGATGTCTCAATGAGTAGAGTATTTATGAGACTAATCCATTAAAATCGATTTAAGAACTTTTCTATTTACAGCCAAATCAACATACAATCCCGGATAGAAACAATATGGAACTGAAAAATTTGCTCAAAATCAAGAACAAATTATTGTGATAAGGATGTATCTATCTTGAAATAATTACTTTATTTTCGGTATTAATATACTTCCAATAGAATTTCAGAAGCTGATATCTTGCTTAAAAAGTCCTTTATTATGTACCTCCATGCGTTAAAAAATCAATAAAAGTTATCGATAACGTAGTAATGAATACTTTCTTGAAGAAAATACATTTATTTTTCAAAATACAAGATGCAACAGGTTTCAAAAACTGTTTCTTTGTAGATAAATAAATCGAAAAGACTTATCGATAACTTAAAAATTAGTACTTCTTTGAAGATAAATAAAATGGTAACAATTCTCGATAGCTAAGAAATTAGTACTTTTTCAATCTAAATACAATTATTTCTCGAAATATGAGCTTGAAGAGCTTTCCAGAAATTGATTGATCGATAACTAAGAAATCGGTACTTCGTTGAAGATAAAATAATCGATAACTTGTGAATGAATACTTCTTTGAAGATAAATATATCGATAACTTAGACATTAGTACTTTTTCGATCGAAATATAATTATTTCTCGAAATATGAGCTAGAAGAGTGTTCCACAAGCTGATTCTTTGCTAAGCAAAGCTTTTATTTTTGTGACGGCACACTCTGAAGATAAATAAGCCGATAAAAGTAAACGATAACGAAGAAATCAAAACTTTCTTGATGTTTATATATTTATATCCAGAATTATGAGAAGCAAAGGATTTCAAAAATTGATTTTTTGCTTAGCACTTTAAAAATCGATTAGAGTTATCGATAAGGTAAAACGACAACTGTAAGAAGCCAATCTTTCGTGGACCTGGACCTAAGGTTTGATATACACCACCAATATTGCGATATGCTTCTGTTAATTAGGCTTTATTAGGGATTTTCAGATTTCATATAGTAAGATTATTCAAATTTCTAAAATAAAAACATAAATGCATCTAGAATCAGCATGAGAATAGCTAAAAGCCCAATACTTCCGCTTTTTTTTTGTTTTTAAAGGATTTAAGACATTTGCCACTTAAATGCACTTGCAGCACTACAAATTTATAATCCCTAAATTATAAAACTCCACTTAAAAATTATTACCTTGTTACCGCGATTCCATAAATATATATTATGTTGATTGTAGTTCGTTAGTTTTATGTACTCATAAAAAGCCATTAAAACGATTTTTTAATACCCCAGAAGCAACTTTAACCTCTCTTTAACGCCTATTTAACCCCTCCTTTGTATAATTTACACCTGCAACATTGACGAGATAGCTTCAAATCCTGCACAACTTTGAAGTAACCCCAAAAACTTACACTGAGGGTGGCCCAAATAAAGTTGACTACCACTGTTAAAGTTAAGCTTGTCATGCAACCATGCATATAAAACAAGATATTAATGTTTAATTAAGTAGCTCTCAGTGAGTCCACAAGTCAGCAACAGATATTCAACCTAGACACATGCCACAAAGATACACACAAATACATAACACTCGTACATTCAAGCGAAGCCTCTTTTGCATGTATGCGGCGTGTAATTACAGCTGTAGTGGTGTAAGCTGTGTCTCTATGAGAGGGGATGGCTTTGGGGGAAAGAAAGCGGGGTGTCACAGGGTTATACAATTACAAAGCATGCAATTTGATTACAGGGCCCACACTCTGCAACAAAGAAGCAACTTATCGCCAATGCAAAGCTACGTTTAATTATTCACTTTCATACCCGAAGTCCAACTCGCTCATTGTTTCTACCAGGGCTGCAAAACAAGAACTGAACAAAGTCAAGAACCTCATTTATTTTTGTTCGAGTCGATTTTTATAATTTGTACATTTTTCAAGCTTGCCAATTTTGTACTCGACTTTCAATTCGCTCTCTGTTTTGACCAGGGCTGCAAAGCAGTTTTGAACTAAGCAATACCATGAACCATGCGCGCTTAAATTTTTGTTGGAACCGAATCTGCAATCTTTTAAATTTTTATTTTGTGTTTAAAATTTTTCTTTTCATATTTGATATTCAGGGCAACAACAGGTTCGAACTAAACAAGATCATGAACCAAACCTACTTTATAAATGTTCTAACCAGATCATTTAAATGTTCATCATTTTTTTATATCTAAATCGGTTTGTTTTTATCGGGGCCTGCAAACCAGTTTCAAACTTAACTGGTTCGAATCCCAATATTCATATACCGACAAAATAGAAGAAGAGCGTAACTCTTCAGAGAACATGAACTAAGTCCCAAGCCTGAACAATTTTCTCTTGAATGGGATTCGGATTTTCAAAATATTTGCATTGAAATATAAGAAGGACTGCGAGGTTCGGATCAGACAATTTCTTTAAAAAAAAAAATTATATGTTCTATGAACCACACTATTCCACCATGTCACTTGTTTGTGATCCACACCTGGTAATTCGTTATGTGAAAAATATAACAAAATTTCAAAAAATTTTGAAACGAGATATAGGTAGTGCTCTGAGGCCAAATTTCTTTAAAAAATGATATGCACTCCATTGTTTTTTTCCACTATGTCATTTTTTCAAAATCCGCCCCTGGTAATTCAAATTTTTTAATGCATTATAAACTTTTTCAGTGAACACTGTTCAAATCCCAAACATTGGTTCAAAAAAACGCTTGAACCTGAACCAAAGCCATACCCTACACTAAATATATGAGTTTCGCAGCCCTGCATGCTACCCCAGTTTTGTCCTTATCGTTAATCCCGGTGCACCCTCCAGCTGTGATATATGCAACATTTTCTGCATGACCATAAAAAAAAAATTAGCAGTCAAGTTTGTTCCATTGCATGTTGCATTTTCATGCTCTTACTTGTTTATGATTCCAAGTTGCTCTTTATGACTGCAGCTTTGGCTGTGGCATTTCCCTACAAAGTTGCCACATGCTGCTCGAACTTTTTATACTCCGATATATTAGTTGATATTAGTTGTTGCATGTAAGGGTGAGTGGTAAGAGGGGACCGGGGGCGGCTTAGGTTTTGTGTAGTGTCGTGTTGCAGGTTTAACAACTTTTCATCAGTTAAAAGCTAACAAACTGAAGGATAAAACAAAGTGTCGCCCCAAAACATTGACTCAATATATGAACTCAGCTGAACATTTGAGTTGTTGTTTTTGTATTTGTTTTCCCAAAGTTTACAGATCTGTCAACTTGTAATTGAGAAAACTTGCTGGGGCTTGTCACAGGGTGTTATGCAAAAGTTTGCTCTTGGCTCACCTGCAACATGCAACTAGAAACATTCAACAAAAAAGAGAAAAAAAAACTGCGGGTTTGATGGGCGTCGATTTATGCGAAGGCTGAAATACTCAGCAGCATTTTTTAGATGAAAATTTTAATAGAGTTACCAAGAGCATTCTTCCTACTTTTAAATAGGTAACTGAATTTTTGAGTATAACTAACGCAGAATATCTGGAAGCCGCAAAACTATGCTGGAGGACTATGACGTAGATAGCTCCTTTCGATGGGGTGGATCGTCGTCATTTTTCACCGTACATAAATCGAAACTTTTATTGCAGATTAACGATGGACCGATAGAGTGATTGATTCCCTTGATTACCCCCTATCTACAGCACTGCTGAGGGCAAATGGAAGCAGATAGAGGGATAGTGCGCAGCTCTTGGTTGAATATAATTTTGTAATTTTTGTGGCTCCAGAGATCTAGGTGTTTATACAGACGAACAGACAAACCGCCAAATACCAAATAAATTCAATAAAATCTTATTATCCTCATCCTTTACTTATATTTGGTGTTACTAAGCCTTCTGCACCTTTCTGTGGTATTATTTGATCCACAATCAAGACCATGGTGAACAAATGGGTTGCAGGAGAACATAGGAGATACTGGCTCTCCTTTCCGGGGCTGCGACAAGCAAAAGAGCTTGTCAAACCTCTGGAAGTGATCAAGAGAAAAGGTCTTGGCAGAGCGGAACTAAAACTCCTGGTAGCATACCTACCTGGACAACACACTGTAAGATACCACCTACAGAAAATGAACCCATAGGATTCTTCAGAGTGTAGATTCTGTCTCGAAGACGATGAAACCACCAGAGATATTCTCTGTGTCTACCCAGCACTGGTGTGGGACAGAAGAAAACTCACCTTATACATATAGTATGAAAAATGTTTTCTTCTTGCCGTTAAACACACCTACACGAACTTGATATGCCACTTTACTCTATAAAAAACAGTTAAATAACTTTGCTTTAAGAGCGAAATAAAAGGCATAAAAAAAAAAAATTGGTGCCACCCTTAACCCCACCCCGCAACTAAGTTGCAACAACTGTTTCTGTTGTGCACATTTCGTGCGTGCAAGTTTTCATTTTTCATGTGCTGCTGAAATTTATTTCCTGCATTTTCCCTTTTCCTTATACGCTCTTTCCTCAAACACGCACATTTCTGCTTCTTCTGTTGCATACTCCCTCTATTTTTTTTCAGTTACGCTTTTACTAGTTACAAAAAAAAAAAACTAACTGCCACAGAGTCTATGCCTATGCATAGCCTTAGGAGTCCCCTATGCTAACAAACCTTCTTCTGTTTTTATTATTTGTTGTCGTTATGCTTGCATTTTTTTTTTTTTTTTTGCCCCCCTTTTACTTTGTGATGGCATGCCAAAACATAAAAGCTCAGCACAGCGCAACCCACTCAGGCGTAACCCTCTTACGCCTAAACCCTGCCAACTCTAGCTCGCTGCCAGAGCCGCCATCATTCCAATGCTAGACTGCATAAATTTTTGGCAAACAATGCGCTTGGAAATTTCTAAAACAAACACGAGACATTGTAAGCCACGCACACCCTGTACCACCCCCTACTCGCACACATACCACCCCCTTCGCTCGGATAAACCCTCATGCAAATTTGCAACAAATCGTGCATGTGCGCTTTATAGTTGTTGCCACACCAATATACTCCACCCATGTAAATCAACAACATCATCATCATTGTCATTTTTGGTTTGAGTTTCTAATTGTTACAACGGTTCCTGTTCCTGTTGGACATACTCAGCTCAGCTGACCCACCCTCTTCTTTAGGCGCTCTCATGCGCGCTCTCTTTTGCTAGCACTTTCTCGCACTTGCTGTGCCTGCATTGGAACGTTGGCATTGCGCACGCTTGACTGCTGCTCAGCTGCTCACTGTTTCATTTGGCTGCCAAAACGTTCCGCGCTCTCTGGTTTGCTTTTAAGCGGTTGCATTCCATGCTGCACAGATTTTCCGCTCTCTCTCGCTCACCAAATACGCCACCTTACACACTACTCACACCCCACACGTCGTAGCGTGTGTATTGGCGTAGAATTTTAAATGAATGAAAAATATGCTCGTAAATTTCTTGTACGTTGCACTGAGTACAAAGTCCTTGGCAACCCTCTTGCAACAGCCTCTCCATAGTTACTGCTTACAACGCATCCGACGCAGTGCATCGCATTGTTAAGTGTTTTCCACATATCTTCTTTTCTCTAGTTTTTTTTCTTCTAAGTTTTCCTTGGGCTGCTGCTAAATGAATTATGTTTATCTCTTCTGCAGCATGTCCTGGCACTTGTATGCTGCTTAATACAATTGCTAAACACGATCTATGCACTGTTTGTATCAATGTGTACGAGTCCCAAGTGTAGCTGTGTGCGTACGTGTGTTTGAGGGTGACATAAATTAACTCAAGTTGCAGTGCCTATAATACGTTATATATATATTATGTGTCTGAGTCTATGCCCATGCATGTATGTATCACTGTGGCATGTGCATGGAATATCAAATTTTATTTCATTTCTGTGAATACTTGAAAAAATTTAACAGATAAATGAGCACTAGTAGGCAGGATGTGATTTGGTATGCAAGTGCATGTCCTTAAAGGTTGTTTTATAATTTTACCAATATATTCAAGTAGCTAAATGGATATTTGGGATAACTAGCTGTAGCTCTTGAAGCAAATGCTGGAAGAACTGAAGTAGCGAAGAGGAAGCTAGGATGAGCTATCGTTGCATATCTTCTATGAATTGGGATTCAGTCGCTTAAGGGTTGTTTACTTTTTAAAAAGAAATCAATAACAAAAATAAGTTGATAAAGCAGAAAAAGTAAGTAACAAAGTTTTTATCCTATTAAAAGTACTAATTAGGTAAATCAGACCAAAGTAAGCTGTGGATAAAACTAGTTTTATAATAATCATGTGACTACTTAAGATTTCTTTAAAATTTTTAATGACCAAAAAGAATATAGACAATAAAAATCCATTGTAGAATGCTATTCTGAAAAATAGCTTTTCGAATATGATTTATTCAAATTTCTGGCATATTTTTCAAGATGAAAATAGTAAGTATTGTTCTGAAAATCCAATCCTGAAAACGCATGCTTTCAGAGTATTGTACGAGTGCAGTAAACATAAACTACTCTTAATTAAATACTTGAATCCTCAAATTGCCAGAGGCCCTATGCTCCAGTGGGTGATAAAGGATATGATGACGCTGATGAAATCGCTAGAATGCCCTTACTTACCTTTGTTTCCTCAACATTAAATCGACCACAATATTTTTTTAAACTACTATCGTATGAGACGCTTTTAAATTTAATTCAAATAAACTAACGAATTTTATTCCCGTTCTCCTAACATAAGTGCAAGCATATTTAATTGCTTGTAAGCAAATATTATTAAAGAAATCGCAAACAAAGAATTTTATATTTCCAACTAAAAAATAATTTTATATTTACGAAAACAAATTTTTTTTGGCACAAAATAAAAAAAAAATATTTTGCATAAAAAACTGTGAGTGTTTATAATTGCCTGTATGCAAATTCTTCGAAAAATTTGTATAGCAGCAAGTTTTGTAAAACATAAACTTTTTTAAGACTGAATTTTAAACTGCCTATTAAGCAACAGTTTCAAATTGAACGATTGCAGAACGTGCTTTTAGCTTAAAAATTTAAATAATTTTTTCCTTATGTGAAGAGTTCTTAGTGTATTAAATTGCTTTTATACAAATTTGTGAAAAAAGTTTTTGTAAAAATTAAAATCGCAGTTTTCCACTTTTAACAATTCTACGCAAATTTGTGCAGCGGAGATGTTTTCGAGCACTGAATTTTGTTCAAACTAATGAACAGAAGTTTTAAACCGAACATAAGGAGAACTCTTTTTTGGCGCAATAATTTAAGCGAAGCTTCTTAATAAGACAGCAGTTTGCATTATAAACAGTTTAACCATATCTTTTATGCCTACAGCACTGGTGCAACTGGAAGGATCGTATATAAGCAAACATGCCATTAAGCGCATAAATTTTACTTTGAAGAATACTTGTTAAAGTCTAATTTAATTGCTTTACCATATTCTTCTATATTGATAAATATTAAAATCGAAATACTTTCGATTTATAGTTTGGCTTGCTTGAACATTAAAAACTTGGAAATCAAATACACAAATGTTGCATATAACCGATTAATGCTAATTTTAAACGCCTAAGACAGCAGTAAAATAATAGTATTGATTTTAAGCATTAACAAATTGAACACACGCTTAGATTGAATATAACCGATTCCACAAGTCAAACTAACTTCTAAAAATTTTTTAAACTTATTTGAAAAAAAATCTTGTAATATTTAGTTGCTTTAAAATTTTTTTATGTTATATTATATTGATAAGAACAAGAATGGAGTCATTTTCGAATACTGCAATTTTTGGCAGAATGAAGTGATATTGGAATTACTGTACATAATTATATATCGGCTTAAAAGTTTATCAATACATTTCATGTACAATTGTATTACATTTCGATACAAAATTTGTAAACGAGATATTGCAAAATAACCGAAATTATTTCCAAAAACATGTTTTTTTAAAGAGTTCGAAAACGCTCGCTTAACAAAATAATATATTGATTTTAAGTTCTTTCAGCAATATATGCTGTGTGGAAAGAAAGAATATTAAAAATTGAACACACGCTTCGATCTTGCATATAACCGATTATTCATTCTTTTAAGCAGTTATCTAACTGCAAAATTATAAATTATTTTTAGTTGCGTCAACATTTATTCTGAATATATTTATATTTGTTGATAAGAACGAGAATCGAGTCATTTCCTAAAACTTAAGTTATTGCTTGCTTGTGTAACATTAAAAATTTGACACTTGCATATAAACGATTATTGTTTTTTTTTTTAAGGAGTTAGCTCATAGCAAAATAATGTATTAATTTTTAGCTGCTTCATCATATGTTCTATGATATGGTCAAAAATCAAAAATTTAATGATGGCATAGATCTTGAATAGCCGATTTTTAAATTTTTTGAAGAGTTATCTTATTGCAAAATTATATATTAACTTGTAGTTGTTTGATAAGATTGATAAAAACGATAGTTGAGTCATTTCTAAAAACTTAAGTTTCTGCTTGCTTCTTCGACATTTAAGATTTATTACATGAACAAAACTTGCATATAAGCGATTATTGATTTTTTTTATGAATTACGGTAGCATAGCACATTTGATACATGTGCGTTCACTCCCCCTTCCTGATTAGAAATTTCCATTGCATTTCATATTGTTATATAAGTTAACCGATCCAGCCAGCTCAGGCAGCCTCGATTAAAATAAATAAGGGTTGAAAAACAAAATAAGGCGAGTTGTACAGTCCGGCAACGCCTTAGGCGATAGGGAAACTTTTAGTGTTAGGGTAATTTGTTACTAGTATTTTTTAGGATATTTTGTAATAAAGAAGGTTTGGGCACACCAATGAAGGGCACGTGTTGAACCGGCCTTCTTAACCTGGCGCTGGAATTGACAAGACGTTTGAATTTATATGTGGTATATTTTAATTTATTTATATTATATATCAGAAGTTGCTCGAGTTCTTAAGATTGTTTTGATTTTTGTATGATAGTTGGCCTATCAAAAATCAACATCTTTTCATGCCAACAATTACTTTTCAAAAAAAAAAAAAAAGTTTTACTGACTTCTTATATGCTTTATTGAATTTTTAATTTAATTTTATATTCCATAATTTTTGGAAACTCACATCAATAGTTCACAAAAATTCAAAAACTTTTGTAAATAGTATTATACACAAATATTTTCTTTAAGTTCTATAACAAATTTATTATTCAACAGCTTTCTTTTCTATTTCATGATTTTCTCGAAACTTTAACTTCTCGACGCCCACGCACAAACAAAAGTTTAAGCCTCATTATTACGTTTCAATTTTATATTGTGCATAAGCAAACATTTTTTTTCTTTTTTGGTCATGAGACGAGAAAAAAGATTTTTCCTCAAAAGGAAACTCAATTAAAACAATTACGAACAAACCGAAAATTACATGAAAAATGTATATGTATGTGTGTGTGGTAAGTTCTAGAAATGTGTGCTCCAATGCAATAGTTCTGAGAATCTTTTTGCCATAAAATTGCAAATTAATTTTGTTGTCATGAAAGTAAAGTAATTAAGGAACAACAAGAAGGAGCAACCCTAGAATGTCAGCAGTTACGTAAAGGCAAGAGTAAAGAGTACATAGTTAAGAGCCAGTTAAGAGCTATTGGTTTTGGTTGGGTTTTGGTTGGGCTTGACTTGGGTTGCTTTGTCAAATAAATTTTGCATTGTGCTTTGGCTGTTATTTCAAGCGTAGCTCAATAGGCAAATATTGAACTATTTACAGCAGGATCCATCAGGCTAACAGGCAGGCACACAACTCTTCAGAACTGGCAAAGAGTCAATTCTGTCAATATTGCTCGATATTGGGCCAATGATTTGCTTTGCCACACAAAGCATACGCAGCAGTGTGTGTGTGTGTGTATATCTGTGTGTAGCTCCTCTAGAGGCACCATAGTAGACCAAAAACCGCAGACCTATACCACCGTTTGGTCATTTGGCCATGCAATATTTAACTCTTGACATGGGCCAAAAAGTTCAACTGACAACATGAGCTTGACTGACAGCTGGCAACCCTGGTTAACTGACAGCTAGATTCATTGACATACCCCGGAGCACACAAATATGCCACAAAATATTGCAACTCTCTTCATTTGATTGCACTCACAGTAACCCACTCACTCCCACTCACTCCACAGCACTTGTTTAAATTAATAATCATTTGACGGCTTTACCCTGACAGAGTTGATTTTCTTTTTTGAAGGAATTATTAAATTTTTTCCACGTTCTATGAATTGTTCGGCGTCTGTTTTTTTTTTTGCTAGTCAGAGTTAATCTGGGGGCTGTCTCTGTTCATGCAACAGTCAATTAACAGTTTTATTAAATGCAGCCACACAAAGCGACATAAATAAATAAATGCACGCATAAAGAAATTTTTTTATAGTTGGCTGAGATTTTCCATTAAATTTATAGCTGTTTGTGGATGTCCATTATTTGTTAGAGTTTTTTTGCGGAAATAAATTGGAAATGATGAGGCGGAATGTTGTTATACATATTTGCGGCATTTGATTTTTTTCTGCTGGCAGTGTGGGCTACACGGTTACAAAAACTTAAAAATCAACATGGGTTTGACTATTAGGCTCACATGATGCTACCTATCTAATTCTGTGATAATTTGTAAAGTACTATCTTTGCGATTTTCATGATTTTTAACACATAATTCTTTTGGGTAGGTTACGATTATTTATCGGGTAGTCGATAAAAATATCTTTAGGTAGACTGTCGTATCTCAATTCGTTTGATTTCATACTTGTTGCATTTTTTTTAAGTTTACTAAGAATTAAGAATAACTAAGCTCAGAAGGTCCATTAAAGTAAATACTTTGAAACAAATTTTCTGATATAAAATCGATTTTAAACTAAAATTTCGAAAGAGTTAAATATTTATAAGTGCTTTTGAGTTCAAAACTATTAGATTATTAGAATTTAGTAAAATATTTATCTAACGATTTCTTTGCAAAAATCTGAAGAGAAAAAATTTTAACTATCGCGTTAAATTGTAGGTACATTTTTTCAGAGAAATTGAGATAATTTCAGAATGTTTTTTTTTTTTAATAACAAATATCTCCACAGATTTCAAGTGATGCCTTATGCAAAACTTTAGCGATTGATGGCCTTTGCTTATGACGTCAGTTGATAGATAAACCGAGTATATATTTAGAAAACAAAAAATACAAAATATTTTGATACTATGAAATATGGCAAAAAATGGAACCATATTTTATAAATTATTAATGACATTTCTATTAATCCAAAATCTATTTAAATTTAGATATTTTTGAAAACGATTAAATATTTGCATGCCTCTTAAACTTAATGTACGTTCCTCTGTACATGTTCTATGTTCATATTTCATCTCTATCACAATTGCGATTCCTAATAGTGCCTTCTCTACAGTTTATTTAACGCTCTTTTGTTCAATTTACATTATTACAAAAACCCTTTCATAGCACAATATTATGCTATCCATTGCCATGCCACAAATCTCTTATGTCCCACATAATGAGTAAGCCGTTGAGTGTAATATTATTGCGCTCAATGAGATTCCAGACGGCAGCTACTCCCCCGCACACAGACTGGCACGAGCCAACATATTACAAACAGAATAAAAAAAAATCACATTACCAGACCAATCATTAACCCGACTAGACAAACACAATTATGAAACTTTGTAGATAATTATGAAAAAATGGAAAAAAAATTGCACGCTGTAATAAAGAGTCAACAACAGGACGTGGAAATATGTATGCGTATTGATTAAACCACAAATCCTTCACAAACGAAGCGGAATGAAACATACACCATAACTTGGCAGCCTAATATAGTAACTCGATACGCATGGAATGAAACATTTGACGTGCACTTACCATTATGTCCCATATTGGTGATGATAACCCAAAAATCTATAGTCTTTTCGGGTCCCAGCTCTTCATAGTCCCACTTCTTCTTAACGCGCACGGCGCCATTTGTTTCCACCGTCACCCAGGGATTATCATCGCGTATCTTAAATGTTTCCTTATCCGTTTCCTTTTCCAATTGAAATACTGACTTGCCCTCGGTATCACCATCTGCCTCGGTGAACTCTATGCGTTTGGTGGGACGTACAGCGCGTGTCACGCGACGTTTCTCACGATGATGCGAATGCGCATTAATCTCATCGTGCTCCAAATGTTGCATAATAAAAGAGACCGGTTCGGGTGCTAGGAATTCCAATAAAACCTTGGCAGGTGCGGCGCTTAACAAACTAGGATAACGTAGATCGTGCGCAATAACCTCCACAAGCAACTCATTTGAGGTAGGTTCACCAGCCAGCATAATTTCACCCGTTTGTGGCACTATAATAACCACATTGCTGGGAGATTTCAGACGATAGGCCAACTTATCGCCATCCGCATCGGTGGCTTCTACCTTGCCCATTATAGCAAAACGCTGCCACGTCACGCTATTGTTGCTTTCAAAATTCGGCGACTTTTGACCTGCGATGGCAAATTTGTAGTCCAACGACTTGAAGATGGGTCTATTGTCATTCTCATCCAGCACGCTAATTTGTATTTTGGACACTGTTTTGTCTAGGCCTTCTACATCGGAGGCTTCCACCGACAGATCATAGTGAGCACGCTGCTCACGATCCAATGGACGATTGGTGACCAGCCATACACCCGACTCATCATCACCTTCAATCACCAGCGATTTGGCATTCTGCTGCACATTCTGATTAGCCTTGCGTGCCTGCAGCGCAAAGGCATCATCCAGATTACCATCGATAATGGTATAACGCACCTTTTTGGGCTTGGCCAGCTCTGTATCCACTATGGAACCACTAAAAGCCTGCATTAGCGGCACGCCCCGCACGCGTGTGCCAGCGGGCTTATTCTCACGCACCTCACCGCTGGCATCCAGCAGCGAACCCGAGAAACGCAACATATCATTGCGATGCATGACAAAAAGCTGCAGGTTATGCGTATTAGTAGCATTGGGCGTCTGCTCTACGACCACCAGCTGCACGGGTCTATTGACCAGCGGCGAAATGTCCGCAGTAGTCATGACAACGCCATCATCCAGCACAGTAAAGTACTTGGAATAATCGCTGTCCAGCATGTGATAGGCGGCGGCAGCACCCAGGGCTCCAGAGGCTGTGCCATTGCCCCGATGCACAGGGCGTGTCTTGAATTTTTTAATACTAAAGCCCGGATAGGTGTCATGGGGCAGCACCAGCGACATGTCGCTGTTGGCCACAGTGTGATGTGTGGCCTCTACCATATCACCGGGACTGCCGGCCAACATGCGTGCCGCATTCTCAGCGCTGAGTCCGGCATAGTTGGGGTTCTGCTGTGGATGCTGCTGCTGTAGTTTTTGGTGTTCGGCGGCATCGACAAAGAGCAGCATCAGGGCAAGGGAGAGGCACACGAGTGCCGCACGTGTTGTACGCGACTTTTGTGTCACCGACGACGACGTAGACACAGACGACAATGGCGTCGCTTTACCGTTACACAGTCGTTGTTGCTGCTGTTGTTGTTGGGGCCCGGGCCCTCGCCCCTGGCAACCCAACGAGCAACGTCGTGCCACCATTTTGTTGTGGCACGCGTTGAACGTTGTTTGTATTATTAGTTGTTGTTGCTGCACTGCTTCTCGTTGTTGTTGTAGTTGTTGCCTTTGTTGCAGAGAGTTAATTATTTAAGCTTGCGCCGCGATCTTTGGCTCTCAATTGTTATTGTTGTTTCTTTTGGTTGTTGTTTTACACTTTACACTTGAATTATGCATGGAATTTTCTTTTGTTTTCGTATTTTAAAAGGAGGGGTGGTTGTTGTTGTTTTATAGTGACTTCTGAAGGGACGTCCGGTTGCATTCACTTTATCCAGCACTCGGTCAATACATATTTATTGTTTTTTGTTGTTTTTCTTGGATGTATTACTGTAATTATTGTAAGAGCTGCAAAGAGTAAGAGATATAGAGAGAACATAGTTAGTCAATTATTGATAATAGTTTGGAAGTATTTATGGGTTGCATTTGAGATAAGTTCTTTAGTTAGCTTAAAAATTCGATGTAAGGGTTGAACTTTGAATTGAGCTTTTAGTGGAAAGTTTTAGTACGTTGAATAAATAATAAATCAATTGGCGAACCAGAAAAAAACTTCAGAGGTCCACATTTCAGTGCTTTATCGAACATCCTCAAAACTTAAGAGAATTAAAGGAGCAGAACTAGAACCCCAAAACATACCCTTGTGACCGACCTTTGTAAACGCCAAAAGTTTCTCTGACTTTAATCGACATGAAGTTCTACCACACTCACTGGGAATCAAATTTTTTTCACTTTAACTCTACACCTTTCCGTAGGGCACTGAGTGCCCCAGATGAATTTCAAATTTTATTATATACCTCCCATTTTCCATACAAAATACACTACGGGGCACTGAGTGCGCCAAGGACGGCTAAGATGAAGAACAGGTCTAGGGTAAAACGTAAACCTTTCGCTTTTAGCACAACACCTCTCAACATATAAACTTAAAACTTACCCCATACACTTTAAATAACTTCTTTGACGTAACTTTCGATTTTTATCAACATCAGTAAAAATTTAATTTCGTATAAATATCGAATCGCTCCAAAACAATAAATTCCAATTGCAAAGTTCTTAGAAAGAAGATGCAGGAATAAAATTTTTTCGAGAAAGAGGTTCAGGGTATGACAATGTCGCACACTGCCGCGATTTTATCTCATTTTTTTTTAAATCTGCTATATAAGTTTACCCAACACAGCCTCAGTAAAAAAATTGTTTTAGCACATAACTCTATACTCTAGTGAGCGCCGTGTGCAATTTGGCGTGACGTTACATAGCCTATAACCAGCGTACGATCAAGGCGCTTCCAATGATAACTCATTTCTTAAAATATGATCAGCGGCTTAGTAGAAGGAAGAGAACATATAAACATGTATGCATACATACGAGTCAAACATATAGCCCCCGTAATGAATTCGAACAATACCACTCAAAAAACTGTTCATCTAAAAAATTTGCCCAATTCTCCGGAATATCTCCAAAATTAGCCCACTTTGAATTCCTGTGATCAAAGTAAACTGCTAGCTTATAGCGGGTTAATCTGATCTGAAAAAATATGGTTTCAATCTTCCCTTCTTCGGCTTACTTCCGGGGCCGTCGAGTGTAAAGTATGGTGCCACTATTACCTATCGGCGGGTCCTAAGCGCACTTCTTTTTCCGAAGAATTTAAGTGATTAATGTTTTTTCACAGGCACAGGGTGAATCTCTACGTTGTCAACCCCTGTCGACTTGACCTCGGTTACCTTCGACAAGCTGATCTTATTATAATTATAATTTTTGCCGAGTTGATGAGCAGCACAGGGTTGATGAGCAGCACAAAATTGTGGGACTTTTTTCCGTGTATGCAGAACTTTTTTTAGCCAGGGTGCAGCCCTTCGATTGTTAAACAAGTTACTTAAATTCTCAAAAAACTTAACTTCCCAAAGAGTTTATTTCTATGAATTTCTTCTTTTTAAGCTCATTACCAAGTATTGAGTGCTATGAAAAGTTTTGAAAACCCGAATCCTTGGACATATGGCTTGCCATAGCCAATTAAGCTAACAATATTACCTTCCAAAGCAACGCATAAAATTTCTCACTATGACGTAACTCAAATTGCATATTTTTCCAAAGACTGCAACTTTTGCACCACCTTTTAACTTGTTTGCACCACATGAAACCTTTTAACTTAAAGCCATCAACACCTCTTTTAACCCTTTCCCAGCTGTATCCACATCGTCTGCAGAATAAAAATAAAATACTGCAATTTGTGCATTTTAATTACTTTTTAATTAAAATTAAAGCAGTTTTACACCAAATTGCATGCAATAGTATTTATGCGAATCTTTTTTTTTTCGAGCTCCTGGCATTGTCGTCTGGCAGTGTCAAAACTTTAACACTAGACCACAAACTTCCTGCACTGGCAGAAATTTTCGTCAAGTTTGCAAATTTTAATTGCTTGCAACATAAAAGCGCACAAAGTGAAAAGTTTTTAATGACATTAGCATGAAAATATTTCATGTTTAAGTTTAGAGCGAACACAAAGCAACTCTCCTCACACAGATACAGCAAATTTGCAACTTTTTGCAGCAGAACGCTTAGTCTGGTGTCAAGGACGTGGCACAGGATGTGGGATTTTTTGTTGGTTTTTTTTTTCTGACACTAATTTCTTTGTTGTTGCCCTTTGATGACCGCCTAATATGCTGCTGACATGCTCTACATACGACGACGACGATGACGCCCTTCCCAATCCGGCTTTGTGTAACTTTTAGAGCGTTTTTTTTTTTTTTTGGCTCTGGTTCTGGTGTACTTTCCACCCCAGACATTCTATACTTGGTATACGCAAAAATATGTCGCACACATGGTCGCCCTTGAAATTTCATTGTGAAAATTATTTTAATTACCCGACATACATGCCCGTCAGGCACGCACCCTGTTATTTAAGCCATTAACAGCAGCAGCGGCGAGGTACTCGATTTTTGAGCAGGGTACGGGCTACGTACTGCCCCAGCGGCAGGGCTTAGGGTTTTACAACAGCTGCGCAGGCGCCGCTCTAGACGCCGCATAGATCTGATATTGACTGTGTTCCGAGTGTTGGGTTTTTACGACTTGTATGTGTTGACAATAGTTTTATTTGGTTTTTATGTTTTTGTTATGGGGCATGGTCATTTTAATGATAAAGAATTGTTATTATGCTACAACAAGTTGCACTAAAGGTAGTTGCAACAAATGAGAGGATGTTTGTCATTAATCTAATGGCCTTATAACAAGGCACGTTGAAGGTTTTTGATTATTGACGACATTGACAAATGATTAGACTGGTTGAACCAAGTTGGACTTTTGGGCACGGCAGAAGCAATGAAGCTCAGATCCCGATATAAAGAAGCTCATAACTAGAGGGGTAGTTGTGGGGGCTGCTAATGAAAATCCGTACTTTCTTCTTAATTCTTTAACTAAAGTATCGAAATGGTAGTTGGGTTGCTATTTGATTACTCCCGCAAAAATATGAGTGTTCCTTATCCAAATTCTTGAAATATGCATAAAAATGTAAACTCATACAAAATAAAGACAGTATGGTTTCTACAACTCTGGATAGTGGTAACCAGGTGCGGATCTTGGATTTGGTCTTGGGGGGTTCTTCGCTTCAAAGTGTATATATATCAGAGCTCACAATAGACTTTAACCCTTAACTTAATAACTATTTTTAAAGCTTTTTAGAATAAGAATGAAGAAAGGTATCTGTATATGTTTCTCAGCGTTTCAGTATAGAAAGATACCTTGGGTACTTATTCTAAAGAAGAATTGTAAAATGTAGTGGTTCATCTTTTTTTATTTCTTAACTTTCTTTTGCACTCTTAATGATTTCAGAATTTTTTATTTGCTTATTATTTGCACTACATATTTTGTTTCTGATAAGCTGTTAGTTACATGCTACTTTAATTTCTTTGAAGCTTCCTAACTAACAATTCCACAAAGTTTTGCATTTTGAATATGTTCATCTCATTTTGTTAGACTTTAAATAATTTCAACAGAACACGACTTTACATAATATTACAAACATATTATCTCATGTACAATTTTGACTGACATTTATCATCTTTCTTTTCTAGATCTAAAACATTCATCATCATCATCTCTTTGAAGCTTCCTAACTAAAGATTCCGCAGAGCTTTGCATTTTGAATATCTTCATCTTATTTTGTTAGACTTTAAATCGTTTCAACAGAACAAGACTTGCCATAGTATAACAAACATATTTTCTCATGTACAATTTTGACCGACATTTATCATCTCTCTTTTCTAAATCTAAAATATTCATCATCATCTTTTAGCACCCAGGGTGAATTTTGGCTTCCTCTACTATCCTTTTCTATTCGCCTCTTTCTCTGGGCAGCATCTTCCAGCAAGTCTTCCCAAGTGTTCGCAAATCTTTTTCATCTAAAGCATTATCAAACTATTTTCTAAAAACTAATTTTAGATAATCTTACCTATCAGCTTTCGTCTTCTCTTATAGCTTTAATCAGCTAATTTTATTGTGCTACTACTACTGCAATCCTCTTCTCCTTGTGCAGCATAGGGCCTCATTTCATTGCAGCTCTTCTATAAACCCTCATCTCTGTTTGTTGGTTCTTGGAACATATTAGCACAACTTAACCTTATTATGTCTTAAACTAACATTACCCACGAAAAATGTTGATGCCAAATGTCATCATCTCTTTTTGAGAGACCTAAAACCCAGTTGAAAAAACTTTAAACACAGATTTAAGAAAGTCAATCATCTTTCATATTTTCAAAATATTTTCATCTAATCTTGTTAGACTTTGAAACACTGCAAAACAGCTCAGTTACCCATATTTAAACACATATTTAAGAAAGTCAATCATCTTTCATATTTTCATCTAATCTTGTTAGACTTTAAAACACTGCAAAACAGCTGAGTTACCCATTTTATTAATGAACTTTTTAAATGCTTCACATTTTTAGCTCACTTATCTCAAGTACAAAAAAAATTTGAATTCCTTAAATGTCATCATCTAATTTTGTTACACTTAAAATACTATCAAAAACGTATTTCAGATAATGTATCATCTTTCATCTTTTTCACGTTGCCTTTCAACAAGCTCAAGACGGTATTTTATGTTTGCTTTTTTGCTTCATCTCTAGTATTCAGCTAATTTCTCGTCTTTTAATATCTTCGTCTCATTATGTCAAATCTCAAACTTCGAGAAAGCAGTGGTTAATTATAAAATTTAGTACATATTTTGATTTTTGAACTAACTTATCTCACGTAACAAAAAAGGTTAAGTCTTTAAATATCATCATCTCATTTTGGTAGTCCTTAAATACAAACAAACCACTTTTAAGACAGCTCAAAAACAAATTATCGTCCTTCTTCTTAATTTTGTAGCCTTTCAAACAACGCATGCCAGGTATTTGCCTCAAACTGTGACAAAACAATAACTCTCTGAAACTGTTACATATTTATATTTATTTTCCACCACCTTATTTGTCTTTTGTTAAAACAACTTTGTCATCATCTCATTTTGCTAGACCTAGACTTAAATTTGTTCACAAATTGTTACATACGCAAAAAGTATTTCATCTTTTCTTTATGGTTTTGTCTACACTAGTCTGTCCTTTAAACAACTTCATCTCGCATTGTCAGATGTCGAACTTTGTTAAAGCAACAAAAATGATTACTATTTTAATGTCATCATCTCATTTTGTTAGTCTTTTAAAACTGACAAGCAACTCTAAAAACACAGTTAATATATTTCATAATATTTCATCCCATTTCCGTAGTTTTTCAACCAACAAATGCTCCGGGTATGTGCTCTTTAAATGTCTTCATCTCATTTTATTATGCTCCAAACTGTCATAAAATAGCTCAACTTCCCTTCTTATTTGCGATCTATTACAAATGTACTTTTTTTCAACGAAATTATCTCATTTATTTTAACAGCTTCTCATCATCTCATTTTCTTACATCTAAATATTGTAAAACAACTTAATTTGTCATATTTTTTGCCAATTTTTTTATACGCAGAAAGTGTTTCATCTTTTCTTCTTGGCATCATCTTTGCTATGCAACTTGTTTCTGCGCTTAAAATTACTTCATCTCTTTTCGCCAGACCTCAAACTTTGTCAAAACAACTCAATTATCAATATTATTTACGAACTGTTATATCGCCTACTCGAAAACTCATAAAAATCTATTACACTCTCGACGCCTCTTGTTTCAAAATTTTTGTTGTTATATGGTTTTTTTTTTGTTTTTTCTATAAACTGCAGCAAGATATTTTATTTGTCACCTCCTTTAGCTATCTTTATGTCGCATCTTAATTGCAATTAGGCTTTTGTTTAAGAAATTTATGAACTTGAGCAACGGCTGATCAAAAAACGGTACATGCTTAAACAGATGTCTTATCGCAGGAATCTACTAATCAGTTGAGCGACTACTACAAATTGTCAAGAGCTGGTATATTTGAAAATAATTCCAAACTGGTTTGCGGGCCTTCAAATTTTCACTAATAAACTCATAGTTGAGGGCTCTTTATTGTCAAACAAGCGCAGCGATTTGTTTGGTATATCAAAACGCTTTGTATCATAGCCAGATGCTAAATTATTTCTTTGTTTTATATTTTCCTCTACTAATTTGATTGGCGTATTTTGCGTGCCACAAAAGCACGTGGTGTAAAAATTCATTAGATATACACTGTAGCTCGATTAATCACAACAAACTTCAGAGATATGCAAAGTAAACGCAAATTTTTTAGTGGCACTTAATTAAAACTCAAGATAAAGCGATACATTATTTAACCCTAATTTTTTGTGTATTGAAGTTGAAACTATTTTTTTTTTTTGCCTTTTTTTTCTACAAACATCCAACAAGTTGTTGTAGCTTTGAATTTTCAAAAGAGTTGAAAAAGAAAATCGATAAAGACAACTGGAAAGTGTTGCCCTAAGCTTTTGTTGTAAATATGCAAATGTTGCGCTACACTTTGGCATAAATTAATATATTATAAGCGGCAGGCTTAAACTAAAAAATAAATATATTTATTCATGCAACAAATGATTGATGCGGCAGCTGTAGCAAAGTCAAATTTTATTATGTTTTATAAATGTTTTTCAACATGTTTTCAAGTAACTTGCGCCCACAACCCGCATTATGCATTCGATATTATTGTGTATTACACTCATTTAAAATCGATTAAATATCGACCACCTGCTGTGAGCTGACTCCACAACTTGCCTCATTTTGATAAATCATTTTGTAGCTCAAGGCGTTGCCGAACTTTTTTCTGTTTGTTTGTTGTTTATTAGAATTTTAAATGTTTACAACATTTTAACAAGTTTCAGTAGCTGTAACAACAAATACAACAAACTCTATGACAATAAACAAAAAAAAAAAAAAATATTATACAAGTCACGCAATAACAAAGGGCTACAAAAAATCGAAAAATTCGTTGAGATAATCTGCATTAATTCAACTCATGCCTGCCAGCTTTTGTCTGGCTTAGCACAGCCGCCACGCCTCTGTCCCTTGTCATTAATATTTGATAAAGCTTAGCGCACAAAAAAACGTTAAATATTTTATTTATTAACTGCCATATCATAAATTTGATCCAGACCAATGCCAAAAAAAAGAAAAATAACAACCTTTTGTACTTTTCTAGCCCGAACTAATGAAGCATTAATTTCTCATTAATTGTTCAGCGATATATTTATTGATTTTTCCCCCAAGCAATTAAAATTGTTTAACCATAATTTTATTTTAATATTTGCTCCAAGCTGGCACCCACAAAAAGTCATACATAATATATGTGTATATACACACTTATATACAATCAAATATTTTTCCATCAAATATTTGTGTAAAATTCAGTTTTAAAAAAATACTCATAATATATGTTGATAATGATTTTCCTTTCGTAGCTTATTGCATTTTATACTTTTATGGACTTTTAATGATTTTTATATTGATTATTTATTGTGTGCACATATAATAGCATATTTTATGGTTTTTTTTTTTTTTTTTTTGTATGTCGCAACTTGAACAATATTTTTATTATGAGGTTATGTGAGCGGACAATAAAGTTATTGAATACAAAGCTTTGTATTCGTTTAAATTATTCGATATTTGACAATTTTAAAGTTGTTAAAAAGCGTTGCAGTTAACAAAATGCAACACTGTGAGACATGCTGTGCTTTACGGCTCATAAAATGTGAAAATTTTGTTTTTTATTTTAAAAATATTAAGCATAAATACAAGCAATTAAAGCTAGTCTGAAACTGTTTATATATTCTTTTATTAGTTGTTATCTTGAAAGCTTCCCCAAAGATAAGTGTTTATAAATGGCTAAAATTTCCAAAATTTCTAGTCAATGCATTCTATTCATACTTATTCTTAAAAGATGATTGAAAATTAAAGACTAACCTTTAGATTGAAATTTAGAAATCAATCAAATTTACGAAACTTCTGTTATATACACTTGTTGAAAGTTATCTCAGAAGATGGTTGAAAATTAAAGATCGTTCTTCTAACAGATGACAAAATTTCTCGAAACTTCTTTTAACTCATCTTGAAAGAAAGTTAAGATCAGAGTTTACGTGCAACAGGTAAATTCCGAAACTTCTGTTATATTGTCTTTTTGATAGTTGTCTTAGAAGATGATTGAAAATTAAAGCTCGTCATAGTATCTAACGAATGACTGAAATTCTAAAAACTTCTGTTCTAATCTTTTATTATATTTGTAGTTATCTCAAAAGATGATTGAAAATAAACAGCTAGTCTATAGATAAGAACTTATGAGCGACAAAGATTTGCGATAATTCTGCAATATTCTCTAGTACTGCTGGGGAAAACATCGATGATCGAAGTTTAAAATATCTATATATCGATGTTGGCCAACAGAGATGTTTCTCCAGCACTACTAAACACCCATTTGATGAGTGCAGAAGTGCTGGAGAAACATGTTAGCCAACATCGATATATAGATATTTTAAACTTCGATGATCGATGTTTTCTTCAGCACTATTCTCCAGGCTAAAGGTATCGCAAAAGATGGATAAAGTAGCACATAAACAGAAATTTACAAAGCACTGAAAATTCCGAAATCTCTGTTATATTCTCTTGTTGATAGTTTATTTCAGAAGATGTTTAAATATGAAAGCACGCCCTTTGATATTATCTAGCGAATGACTAAAATTTCTATATATTGTAGTCTTTAAGGTGTGGTTTTCTTGAAAGATGATTGCAAATTAAAGCTAGCCTTTTGATAGTTATAAAAGAATGACTGATATTTCAGAAACTTTAGTGATATATTTTTTTCTTTGAAGTTATCTTGAAAGATAACAAAAAAAAGATTGTCCATAGATAGGAGTTAATGTATGACTGAAATTAACGACACCTCAGTTGTATCTAGCTGGTCTATTGATGATAATGTATGAATGCCTGGAATATCAGAAAATTGTTTTATATTTTATATTTTTTAACAACTATCGTAAAAGATGATGTAGAATTATACCTAGTCCTTAGGTAGGAATGGCTGATTGAACGATAGTTGAAAAATAAAAGCTTGCCCATAGATAGGAATTTTAAAATGGCTAAAATTTTCAAAACTTCTAAGATATATTTCTTAATTTGCAATAGTCTACAAAGATGATTGAAAATTAAAAGCTAATCCAAAGATAACAAATAAAGAATGGCTGAAA
Source organism: Chymomyza costata (assembly GCA_018150985.1). Lineage (NCBI taxonomy): Eukaryota > Metazoa > Arthropoda > Insecta > Diptera > Drosophilidae > Chymomyza > Chymomyza costata. The sequence continues at coordinate 203,218 of JAECWU010000698.1, read as the reverse complement.
TTTCCAAAATATCTAGAATATTTATTTATTCTTAGTTATCTGGAAGTATAATTGAAAACTAGTCTATAGATAAGAATTTATGAACACTTGAAATTCCGGAAAATTCAAGTACATTTATACATTCATGTTAATCTGTAAATAGACTGCTTCATTCTTCAGTCTTCTGTTCTTCTTATGTCCTGTTACTCTTAGTGGAGCATAGGGCCATCTTCAGTCTTCTATGATCGCTCTAAATATGAAATCTGACTCCATTTACATTTACCAAGATATTAAGCTGCCTATAGGTGCTCGAAATATTGATATCTGTATTCAATAAGTGTCCAAAAATCAAGTAAGATTTCAAAACATCTGATTTTCATTTTATTTCATTTATTTAGGTGTTGTTATAATTTAGATATAAAAACTAAAGATAACATTATTGAAGCACTGGAAACACCGAAGGCCTAATCACATCTCATTTTTAAATGTTAGATTCTAAAATACAAAAATTAGTGATTATAGATGTAAGAAGTAGAGTTGGCAGTTGTCACCTTAAGTTGCCTAGGGACGAGTTGGCAGCTCTGAGGCAGCAGCAATGAGACTAAGGATCTTACTTATAATACCATATCAATAAACCTTTATAATAAACAATCTTACATAGATGAAAAAATAGGTTCTAGAAATAGAAAAAGCTAATCTAGCGAACAGTAGTATAAAGACATTGTCAGACTGGGAATTTCTTGACTTTAAGAATTTCAGAAGTTTCATAACCGTTTTGTGGCATTGCCAGACTAAAAACTAAAGAAGAGAAAAATTTATAAACGTTTTGCGCCTTAAGTTACAATAAGAAAAAGGAGAGTTCCAAACGAAAGCAGGGTTAAGGCAGTTTTAAAAATGCCTCGGATCCTTTAATTAAAATATGTTTAGGAAAATCTTCCAAATGCGAAAGAATGCTCTGAGTTTACTAACTGGATTATTTAAGTGTGCTATTTCTGCAAAATAGGAATGACGGACTCAAACACCTACAAACTTGTGGAGTAGATGAGTAGTCTCACTAACTTATGCTAAGTAAAGGTGACGTCTAGCCAGAAGAATGATGTCTCTCTTCGGTGGTTATGGAAGATGCTTGATATTAGTCAATTGGAACCATCTCAAATAAGTAAGTTCCTTTCAGGATTTTGGGATGATGATGATTAGGATAAACACAATAGGGCCGTAGGATCCCAGTTCAATATTTCCAAGATTATTAAAAAAAACCAATCTTCTATTAAAGCTTAGTTCATATTTTCAATCCTATGGAATGCTTGAATAGACCTCCTGCTAATCCAATGTTGTGGTTCAGACAAACAAGTGTACCCCAAAATAAACACAAAAAAAAATCAATATATTCGGTTTCAACCTACCTAAAGAAGTCGTCTCCCTAAAAATAGTATATTTTTCTTGTTATACACTTACTCCCACATATTTCCTGCCACAACGGGAAGTCCTCAATAAATCAAAATCCCAGTAATGAACATCATACCAGAAAGTATGAAAACTTTAAAACATAAAAGCTTAAGCAATTTTCTTTAATGCCAGCTTGACAGTTATTTTCATTAATGAACAAAATTAATTAAATTTTCGTTTATTTCCAAATTAATTTGACATCTTTAAAAATTCTCTTTGCGTGGCTTATGCGCAAACTTTACAAAAATTCAATTATAACTCATTAAAAAAATGTTGTTCAACATCAAAGGTTAACAAACTTTAACCCCATTAAAATTTCGTGGAAATCCTAAAAAATATTATTTAATTATACAATCATTTTCATTTTTTTTTTTTTTTAAAGCGAAATGCGGGCAACCCCTACAAAAATTATGCAAATCCAAGTATTTAAAAAGCCGCACAAAAAATAAGCCAAACTATTCAGGTTCCAACTAACTACAACCCCAACATGGTCGGACACAAATATAAATGACTTGACAAAAGACAAGCTGCCAGAGACAGTGGAAAAAAATGAAAAGTGTAAAGCAAAATTGCATAAAATATTCAAGCCCTCTTTATCAAAGGCGACGACGCATATGACATGAAACGACACGAGACCTGGTGCTCTCTATTAAGGTATGGATTTTTTTTTTAGCGCGTGTCCTAACCAAAACAAATACAAAGGTAGGAAACCCAAGCAAGAGGTGGCAAGTAGCAGGCATTCAGGTAGAAACCCAAAAATAAAAAGGGAATAGAATCAGTTTAAAATGTTTGGTTGACAAGCAGTAGGATGTGCCGGCAGGGTGCACAGCTGTTAGGTAAAGCCGCTTGAAATTCATTGAGTGAAGAGCTGAGCATTGGCTCGGGATAGGCCTGAGAGAGGGCTGCTGGCTCTAATGTTTCCGGCATAGAGTCCTGTGACAAAAGCAAAATAAAGTGCTTCATCAAATATGAAATAGACGCCAAACAATGCGACCAATTTGAAATTGGTCTTGTTTAGATTGGGATTTGTTTTTTTGGGGGAAATTGTCAAGCGTTTTGTGACAATGAGAAATTGAGCAGACAATGATTAATTGAGTTGTCTTTATGATGTATGCATGTTGTAGCATGCGCCTACTACAACAAACATTTTAAAATGTTATCCAAACTCATAATTTTTACACAACACCCAAGCGCCGCTAGAAAAATTCCTATGAAAAGTCATCAACAGAAAAAACTCATTAAATGCAGCATTTTTTATTTGCAGCCCATATATCATCGAGTGCTTGTCAACACTGCGTCGGCCAAAGGCAGGCTTTACAAAAAAAAAATAATAATATATCGTAAAACAAATATGAGCGGCAAAGTTAAAAAATGCTTTAAAAATGCAAATATTACCGGGAACATTGGATGGATGCTGCTGTTGCCGCCGGGCATTGTCTTGGGCAGTCACTATGTGAGCGACCCATAAATAAAGTCATTACGCACTTTTTTTCTTCTCATTTGTTGTAAATTTTTTTTTATTTGTATGATGTTGCCAAAGCCAAAAGGCGGCAACAAGCTGCAAATATTTGCATATCATGTGGTCAACGCTGAGTTGCCTGAGCTTCCTTTGCAGTCAAAAGGCGAAAAAAAATAAAACCCATATAAAAGGGTAAACACAGTAGTCGGCAAAGAGCTCGCAACATGCCGCACGCGCAGGTAACGCCAGGTAATATGATATCTGGTACGTCCCCTACTCTACAACGTTCACACAGCTACTACGTCATCGCGCCGCAACTCTCTCTCCCTCTCTCTGTCTCGCTGTTTTGAAGGTAGCTACAAATTATGTGTTAACATGATCAACAGCAGCTAAGCAGTGACCATTTGGTGACACGCCTCTTGCCACAACTCTGGTTGGTGTTTTTATTTTGAGGATGCTGTTCTTTCAGACAATGATAACCAAACACGTTAATAGTTGTTGAAGCAACAAAAACGGTTGCACCAAAACTTAAACTTAAACAAGGTGCTACAATTTTAACGATAGGTTGTGGGTCTCATACGATTGAGGTTATCAATATGGCTTATATAGAGTAAAACGATACTTTGAGTGAGCATGTTTAAATGATCGTTAACTTAAACAGATGCACTCATATATTTAAGTATAGGTGATCAAGAATTTTTAAAATGCCACTGTGATAGGTAATATGGAGGCAGTACAGTGAGAAAATTTAAAAAATCGATAACCTCAAAGAGAAAAGATCACATATATTAAAAATGCCGCTTTTAATATGTCTTAAAATAATACTTTAGGTAAAATGATCGTTAAATTATAGAGATACTCTGAACTCATCTATAATGAGCAATAATTATTTAAACAGACACTGATATGGAATAAAATACTGCTTTAATTGAAAATATTTAAGTGATCGTAAAAACAAAGAGATACTGTAATATAATTTAGACATATATTGGAGTACCCCAATATTTATGTAAAATGCCAATAGGCGGGCTTATATGAAGTAAAATAATACTTCAAGTGTGAACATTTAAATACTACGAAAACTTAAAGAGGCACTCTAATATAATAATCTATGGAAGATCAGCAATATTTAAAATTCCACTGATAGGTAGTAATACTTCAAATGAGATCATTTAAATGATCGTAAACTTAAAGAGATGCTCTGATATAATGATCAATGGAAGATCAGCTATATTTTAAATGCCACTTTTACTGGTTTATTTAACTTTTATGTCGTTAAATACTCCAGATAAAAATTAATGATGCGTTCGATCATCAAAAATTTAACGACACTTAAAATGAACTAGAAATCTATTTTGAACGAATTTGAACCCAACAGCATATACTTCAACACAATAAGAAATAGTTTGTAAAGATTTAGTAATCTTTTAAAGAAACGTTTGAATGGCAAACTATTTCAGTGTTTTAAAATTGTTTATAATGCAAATCCTTATAGAGATTTCAGGAACATCACTGATTGTATCAATTTTATTTATTTATTTATTGATAAGTAAAAATTAATTCAAAGTTTTAAAAGATTTATAGGCAGAGCAACGAGCCTTTCCAGCTATATAATAGGGTTGCCAACTCTTCGGGCAGCGCCCTAAGACTACGTGACTAGAGTTTGATATTCGGTCCTCCTGGCAACATGTCAAAAACGTCGGAGTAAAAAAATGCTACTAGTTACTTTTGAATTTTACTCGTACCTAATTCGCAAATATATTTTCAAAATCAAACTTCTAAAGCGACAAATAACAAATCGATTTGAAATGGATATGGTATTTCCACTCACTAGACCCGATAACACTAGTTTACAAATTTAAGGGTCATCGAGTGAACATTCGTATAATTCATATAATTTGAGTCGAGAAACACGAAAATGACAACCATTTTTTTCTTAAGCACCGTTTTCGAGATTTTTTCGAAAAACAATGTTTTTGAGCACTTTTTTTAGTTATTCGTCAATATCTCGTGAACAAAGAACAAAGAGGTGCATAACCTTAAATCATAGTCCATTTTCATGTTGCGCTAGTCGTCAATGTAGGGGGGTTCGAATCCGATGCTCGTTTTTTGATCTAAGATCTTCGAAATCGGATAGGAGCTGTAGATGTTATGGAAGTTCCAATCTTCACTCAATCACGCTTTTGTATGAAAAAAAAATGTTTCACTCAAAATTTTTAATTTGCGTTCAGTTACGTCTTCACGAATTTGTATGCATCAGTAATCGTGATATTGCGTTCATGGTTCCATAAGATCTACAGTTCTTACCCGATTTTAATGATCTTAGACTCGAAATGTTCAACTTAAGGCTTAACATAATTTTGAAAAAAATTTTTCGTTAATAAAAAGCATACCGAAAATTGGTAATTTTGAAAAATTGTCCAAAAATTACACTTTTTTCGACTTTGGTTGCTTGTAACTTCTCTAATTGTTACTTACTTCTGTGTATATCATATAGCACTGTAAAGAACAATTCAATACCTTTCGATCTAATCGCCTTTCATGTCGATACATTTTGTTCACGAGATATTGAAGAACAACTAAAAAAAGTGCCCAAAAACATGTTTTTCGAAAAAATCTCGAGACAAAGAAAAAACAATGGCTGTTATTTTCGTGTTTCTAGACCCAAAAATTCATTTTCCGTGTAAGCTAGTGTAATCGAGCTTAAGATATCGAGGTTCTTTATTATTTTCTTTAATTTAAGAAAAAAGCGCCCCACCAATAAGCCGACAAGACCCCAAAAAAATTATCGCAAATCTAGATATTTCAAAAAAACAAACATCAATTTTACAAAATTTTTTTTTACATCGGTCCTACATATATAACAACATTTACAAATTGGACACTAAATTTGACAATTCATACAACAATTTTTAAAACTCTTTTTTACCGATTGGTCCATCTTAGATATACCAACCGATTTTGACAAATTTGGCAGTGCTGGGAACTCTAAAAACTTCTATTCCAAATTTGGTTACAATATCTCAAAATAAACAACACAACAATTACAAACCATTTTTACCGATTGGTCCTATGACAAGATATAGTCAACCGATTTTGATAAAATTGTACAGCTAAAAACTTCCGATTGCCAAATTTGGTTATGATATCTTCATAAACAAACGAATTATCCATCTAAACTTTATTTTCGAGGTCCCCAAAACCCCCCCCAAAAACTACATAATGTAATCCCGATATCAAAAAATAAAATAAACTTGTCTCCTATTAATTTTTTAAATTTTCTTTTCCCCTCTCTTATCTAGGGTTCATACGACAGACGGACAGACGGACAGACGGACATGGTAACGACTTCTATCACACTGATCATACTTTAGGTAACTTTGGGGGTCTCCGACTTCTCCTTCTGTACGTTACATACACTTTCGGCTTGCACAAACACAATATACCCTTTGTACCATACGGAACAGGGTATAAAAATCTTTTCAAAACGTATTTTCCGAAACCACGAAAAAACATTCTTTACCTTCAACCTAATATGGCAACCCTACTATGTGAGCCTATTGGTTTTATATCGTAATATACACGAATTCGTAATATATTCTTAGATTGTAGTCAAATCTATTTGCTATGAAATATTTGCAAAAGAAGTGTAAATATCTCATTACCGCACAGAAACTATCGAGAAATTCATAAGAAGCTTACAACCCCGATAAGACAGATGTCTGAAGAATTGAAAATCAAAAAACTTATTTTTTCCATTTTTGCTTGCCATAACTAAGTGTACTCTTTTAAAAAATCATAGAATTGTTTTTGTCCGAAGTTCCTTAGTAAATTGAAATGATCGAAAAAAATTCATGTAACGAAAGAAAATTTCGAGATAAATTTTTTTCTCTCTCTGAATTGTTTGACATCACGTTCGGGAGTATTCTGTCACTTTAAATTATTCAAAATTCTTCAAAATTATAATGATTTATTTTTTACAATTTTAAAATTTAAGATTACTTTTCCCTTCCTATAAGTTATCGTCGGTCAGTTTAGAAGCTTGTAAAATTATGCGAAGGATGGCTAAAAGTAGTAAAAGTAAAAAAAATTGTATACAAACTTGGAAAATAAATTCTCCCAGCTTTCCAAATAATCCTCTATTATCTTAAATTGTGCCATCAAAAAAATAAGCGGAAGCTACTTCGCTCCTGACTTGGGTTCCCCGACCGCACCATAGTTTTTTTTTATAATATTGGATTGTTTAATAGTTGGAAAATTAAGAAATCCAAACAATTCAAAAAGAAATTTAATATGTAAACATAACACAGGTCAAGAGCGACTTGGAGGCTTTAAAATTTTTGAAATATTTTGACGTAGGCGAAATTTTACTTTTAAAAAAATTTGCATTCCTCTTTGGGATTTTTTTAGTTTTTTACACTTTTTTCAAAAAGTAAGCCTTTTATATATCGAGGATCAAATAATGCTTAAAACATAATATTGCAAAATTTTGGGAATCAGGGCATGTACCTACTTAAGTTTTTGGAGATTTATTCTCTAGTATAAGATTATTATTGTTATTTATTATTCGTATAATGCTTTTTATGGCCATTAATTAATGAATTATTATAAAAAGACATTTTTTCCATTGTTATTATTAGTTTTTTTTATTGATTATAATATTTTTTTGTTAATTATTCATTTCACAGTGTTTAAAAAATATGTTACTTTATGTCCCACATCATGAAATGAAAGTTTTTCCGCTGCTATAATTAATTTCATGCTGATTATTAAGAATTTAATAATTCAAAATTTTTACTTCGTATCAAGTGTTTTTTAACAATACAAACATAAAAAAAGTCTTCTAAAAGGGTAAACGCAAAAATTCTCCAAAATGGGAGCAAAGTCTTATGAGAATAACTATGTCAAATTTTTTGCCGCTTTTTGATCATTTATTTCATTAGCAAAACGTGATACATGTCGCTTTAAAAAAAAATTTCTTCTCATATCCCCTCCATATTCCCAATCAATTAATTTCATCTTTGTTTATTTCTCATTTGCAAAATGATTTTCTAGTTTTGTTATTTTTAAGTGTTTACTTAGGAGTTAATGAATGTTTACATTGCAGCTGTTGCCTGCAATCATCATCTTTTGCTTTTACAGTCTTCTCTAATAACATTAAACACAATTACAATAAAAACTAAGCCAAATTGCTCTATTCCCTATAAACTTATTGCCCTAGTGTTCGTTTAGCATTTGGCCCATGATGAGCTCATCAAATGGCCCCCAAAGGAATCTGGTCCTAGTGCCAACAATTGCATTAAACTTGCCACTTTGGAATTCACCTCGAGAAGATGAAACTATCTAGAGTTGCCTTGTCGCCTTTTGCTGCAAATTTTAATGCTTTTAAGCAATTAAATGGCAAGATACAAGCAAACAGAGGAGGAGCCCTGGCGGAGCGCTGTCTTCTCTGCCAGCTCTGGCTGAGCGCGTGCAGCAGCCTTTCAAGTTTCATTCCTGGAAAACGCTTTGTAGTTGGGCTCTTTGCAAAATTAACTTTTATTTGCTGCCTTTTTTATCTTTTTGATGGTAACATCAATGCCAAGGTGTTGACTAGAGGTAACACCTTAATTAAATTTGCAGACCCAGACGCAGACGGCCCGCCGGGAACAGAGAGAGAGCGAGGAGAGACTATAAACCAAGAAGAAGCTGAGAATATTTTGCGTGCGTAAAACAAATTCCTAAATGCCTTTTGGGCCTACTCTTTGTTGGTGGAAAGTGTCTTGAATGGTCATTAATGGCATTGTTTTGGGGCTTTTAAGCTTATGTAAGCACTTCTTAGTAACTTGGCTTATAGTTTGCTGCAAATTCTTGATTACTTTTATTTTAGTTGCTGGATTTTACTTTCAACAGACGATTAAGTAATTTCATGCGATTTGTTTGTCAGCTACATTTTTTCCTTGCGTTTTGCATGCAATGCCTCCAAAGAGCAATAAAGAAATGTTTTGTGGCATAAATTTGAAAGGTTTCAGGAGGTATATATATGTACTATGTACTAGTACTCGTATTGTATACAGAGAGTGTTTGTGTATTTGTAAGCGTTAAATAAAAGCACCCAATGGAATTTGTTGGATGTAGATTTTTGGTTTGTTGATAAAAATGAAACGGATATGGATTAGATGGTAAAGTACAATGTACGTTTTTTTTATCAACATGTTGTTGGGCATGATATCATCTTTAGAAGAAAAGCAGCTATATACGTTTTGTATGTACACTTTATGTAGGACATTCAAGTAAATAAGGCTTGCAAAAACCTTATTTAGTATTTAATCGAACGTTTCAGGACTCTATTTGCCTAAGGAAGAACCAGAAGAACGCTATAACTTAAAATAAAGGTGAGAAGAATTGGTTCAAGTATATAAGCAACAAATTACCTAAGGCAGAATGTAATAACTAAGAATAAATCTAAGAAGAATTGGTTCAAGTAGTGAACATAATGGTCTCATGGTCTGTCACATTAACTTTAAAAGCGCGTAGAATCCCTTAACTTTAAATTTAAGAGGATTTTGGTTATCTTTTTGTCAGCGATGCGACCCTCGAAGCTTATATTATAATAGAATGAAGGAAGGAGATGATAAGTTAGAAGTAGGATATAAGGATTATGGAAAGGATGTTTTCCGAAATACTCTGTTGTATGAAATAGAAGATCTGAAGAAGATGATTGCTTCCGCAAATCCTAAGGCCAGGCCGGAATAAGAATCTCAGCTAAAAAGCAGAACTGTTGCTGTGCCTTACAGAATCGGCTAAGACGATGAAGTTGTGTGCAAAAAAATACTAATTATAGAAAAAAAAATTTTTTAAAAAAAAAAAAAAATAAAAATTTTTTTGTGGGGAAAAAGGAGAAAGTTGTGTGAAAAAATTTGCAAGATGAACAATCGGATGATATATTTTGTAGACACATCAGGAGTAGATCTTCTTGTTAACATGCACAAAAGAGATAAACGGAAAAGTAAATGCACGATGAATACAAAACTAACAATATTCCAATAATTCAATTGTTTGCGAAGAAAGTAGTAGATTTCAATTAACTAAAATATGCTTTACAGATGATCAACTATTCCGTTTAAGATTGAATAAACTTCTAGACATAGCTTCTTAGCAAACATTTCATGCTGTCAATTCCGACTGGAAAGCTTCAAAAATGATTACATTTTAGTTAACAAGAAATATATGGTTGAGCTGTCGTGTCTAATCAAGCTTGAAATGTGCCAAAAAAAAAAGATTCGAAAAAACAAAGAAAACCATAACACATGGCATAGTAAAAGCTGCCTTTATGCTACCCTTCCGCCCTTTTGCAATACAGTACCTTCATTATAAGCCAAGTCAACAGCCGCGTGCAACAAATGTTGCATTTATTGGCAATATGCCCAAAAACTAGCAACAACAAAAACAACAACAACAACAACAGGATCTACCAAGAGGGTAGTAACCGGTGCAAGCTTATGTATAGCGTATAGTATATAGTAACTTGACTGGTTATATGACTGTCGGCAACTGTCTGACAAAGCGGCCGCTGCCACCTTCCGTTGTTGCATGCCGCACTTCCGGCGTTGCACGGCGTCGCGTCGCTTCAGTCGGCAAAAAGTGCAATGCACTAAAATTCAATTTGAAAAAAACAAATACACACACACACACAGAGAGACATACATACAACATGTTGCAAGAACAAAAAGTAGCACACTGCATTCTATTGAATTGCCATTGAAGAAAGGGTGTGAGTTGTCTGACAGCGGGCTTGGGGTAGGTGTGAATGCAAGTGTGAGTGTGTGGCAAGCAGCTTTACTATGGAATCAATGCAACAAAAAAGGGGGCGAAGCAGTTGTTGTTGTTGCTGTTGTTGCAAACTGAGTACACTGACCGTCACAAGCAAAAAGGCCATTCAACCTGCGTCGCACTGGGACTCTAAGTGGTTCAGCCCCCCCTTATGTAGAACTAGGCCTCTCTGGTGCAGCTCGCACCCCGCCGCGCTCTTTGGGGTCTGTGAAAAGTAGCATCAAGGTTAAATATTTACATTTTTGCTTTTGTATTTTTATTTAATGGCTATTTGCATTTGTTTTTATGTATTTGCACAAATGTATTTGTAATTGCTTAACAGTGTTTATTTTAGCACAAATACATATACGCATACATTATATAAGTACAATATATACAGCTAAATAAAAAATGTTGATATATGTACCTATAGATGGTAGTATTTGAAAAGTGTGCTGCATTTTAATTGACAAAAGCATTTAATCCCCAAAGCGTCACAGCGCACAAATTAAATTGATTTGGAAATGGGGCGAAAATTAATTGAAATATATTCGATTTGTGTGTATTGTGCAAAAATCGAATAAAACGAATCAACAGCGACAAAGTACAAAAGAAAATAAAACAAAGTGGTATTGAATAGGAAGTGGTACGAGATATGTAATAGATGATATGGTAGAGCATAGAACACAATAAAGCTTCGTTATATGTAAAAGATGATAAGGTATGAGATATGTAATAGATGATATTGTACAGCATAGAAGATGATGAAGCTACGTAATATGTAAAAGATGATAAAAGTAAGAGATATGTAATAGATGATATGGTACAGCATAGAAGACGATGAAGGTACAAAATATGAAAAAGATGATATAGAAGAGCATAGAGCTAGAAACTAAGGACAACATATTTCAAAAGTGAGCTAGAGATGATGAAGCTATGTGCCAAAGTTAACAAGATGAGCAATTTACAATTTACTACTATTGGATGATGCATTTTGTGGACAAAGCCAGCAGATGATAGATATGCTAACTTTCATAGAAGAGATAAGGTGAAAATTAAATTCAAGACTTTCACAGTAAGCTAGAGTTGATGAAATTTTGCTACAAAGTAAACAGAATGTGCGATTTGCCAAACTATTTTCCAGAGAAAGAAGATGATGAGGAAAATGAAAAAAGAGCTAAAGATGATGAAGTTTATAATACATCAGAGCTCAGACAAAATTCACATACGAGTGTTCAAAAACGAGCTTTAGATTAAAGGTTGTACTTGCAAAATACGAGAATGTTGAGTCAGATGATAAATTTTATACAAAAAAGGGAATTATTAATAGATATATATTTAAGGTCACAAAAAATGTAATGTAAGAAAAGACGCGACCAAAGTTAGTTTCAGGAAGAAGATGATATTTTAGAAGAGGGAGAATGAAAGAGAGAAAGGGTGATCGTTGGAAAAACGACTTTTAAAAAAGTACTGTTGAAGGAAACAAAATGTATTTGAAGCAGATGAAAATGACAATGATGATGACGATGATATTCCCCAAGAAGAAAAGGAAAAATATTTCAACTGAAGATGGGACATATTAACTCGAACTAAGTGTAAAGAAGTATAATAGAAAAGTCCTGAAAGTATATTATTAACAGAAAATAAGGACGTGTCCAAATTTAATTGCAGGGTAAAAAAATATCTTTTTTTAAATTTATTTTTTAAGAAGAAGGTTAAAAAATAAATTCTTAGGCTCCATTGATGCAAGTACTCTAATTTTAAGTATATTATTGTATAATATATTTAAGCTAATAAATAAAAAAAAATAAATTCTTAGGCTACTACAAATTTAAAAGCAAGCCTTTTTCAGCTTAAGAGTGTAAAAATATATTTTAGACTGTTTAGAATGCTCGTACCTAAAATTTAAATTGTTTGAATACAAAAGGAGGAGATTAAGTTTTTTGAAGTAGGCAATGGGGATTATGGAGAAGATAATTGTTGAAATAACTGTTGAAGGAAAGAAAATGTTCCTGAAGAAGATGATGCTGTTTCCAAAGAAAAAAGCTAAAAGCATAATGGAAGTAATTTTGGAGTTAAATGTATAGAAGTAAAAGATTACTGAAAGTATCGTTACAAAGTAACTTTCAGCAAATTTTTCCTTAGTTAACATACATTTTATCATATTTAGAATGATATTTCAAAGTAGGAGATGATGATGAGAAAGAAGACGTTTCTTGAAACAACTGTCGAGTGATACATATAAAAGTGTTCTGAAGAAAATGATGCAAGTTTTTGAAGAAGATGATGCTTCCAAAGAAAAATATTAAAGAGTAATATGTTTTCTTAAGAAGATTATAATGTTTCCATCGAAGATGATGATGTTTCCAAAGAAGATGATGATTGCAAGCTGAATCAACTTTGTAGAGCAATAATCTAACCTAATGTGTTTTCTTAAGAAGATTAATGTTTTCACAGAGAAGATGACGATTGAAAGCATAAAAAATCGCGAGCTCAAATATTAAAAAAAAAGATATTTACAATAATATTTCAAAATAGAAGATGATGATGCGAGAGAAGATGCTTCTCAAAACAACTTATGACTGAAATAAAATGTTTCTGAAGACGATTAAGCTTTTGAAGAATAAGATAATAATGTTTCCATCGAAGATGATGATGTTTCCAAAGAAGATGACAATTGAAAGCTGCATCAACTATAACAACAATAGACTTTTGTAAGTTTGACAGCGGTAAACCAAAACTGTCCAAAACTTTTACAATATATTCTGCATCATTTCCTCAATCAATTGATTTTCCACAGTTTTTCGCAAATATTTTACCACTATTGCAAATATTTGTTGTTGCCGATGTGTTCCCTTTGTTCCATTCCCCTTTGCAGTATTAAGAACCAACACATTCTATAGCTCTTCTACCTTGCACGTAGTATTAATGCGCAGTCACGCTTCTATAGAGCTGATTTGGCTCTTGTTGTTGTTTTTTGCTCAATGAATTTTACATTTTTATAGGTACTCCGGTCCTTGTTGTTGTTGCTGTTGTCGTTCCGTCGTTTTTATATTTTTTTATCTGCAGATTTTTCACAAGCATTGCGGTACTCAGTCGCTATTTGTCGTCATTGACGTTGTCTGCCGCAGCAGTTGTTGCTGCTTAACCTGCCCCTGTCTCTGCCCCTCGGCGTGCCACCTCACCCTCTCGCTGATATAAGGCCTTTGTGCAATAAAAAAAGGATGCAATGCGCGAGAGCGCACATAAATGTTGCACATGTGGCAGCAACAACAAAGGCTACAACAACAACAGCCATTTTGCATTGTCAAGGAAGCTGTATTAGACACACACGCACGCATACACAGACATACTCTAGTTGAGGCACACACAGATACACACACACTCAGAGAAAGGCTCTCTAATACGACCGCAGCAATGCCGGCATAGAAGAGGGCAATCACCCGTCGCCGTCAGTATGTTTCATTTTGTACTCTTTGCTGCCTCCCTTTTGTGCTCCTGTCTATCAGTCAATTGCCTTTGCCTTGCCTTTCGCTCAGCTATGATTTTTGCTTGGGGTTGCGATTTCTATTGATTTTTATTGCTATTGTTTTTGTTGTAGTTGCAGTGTTGTATTTTTGCTTTCTTTTCCTTATTTTTATTGGTACCCTTTCTTCAGGGGAGTATACTCGATTCGATGACACATTTGTATCGATTGCCAAAGCGAGCACCAAAACGCATAAAGGCATCTAAAAAGCAGATTAGAGGTTATTGCTGAATTTTTATGCGATAGTTGGATTTATTGCAAACAGTCTTTCAATGCCCGAAACTCTACAATCAAAATAGACACCCACAGGGGTAGGCAAGAAATCTCAAAACAATTTTGTTTGTTTTTATTAAAATATTCTTAAAAATGCTCAACTTATATTATTTCTTTTGAAACAAAATGCTTTATTTGAAATATTTTATTATAAACACGCCTCGGCAGATGTTGTCTAGCCTAAAAGTTGTTTTTATGTTGCGGCTGACTGATTCTTCGCGATTTTCGTGCGATGTTCATCCAAATAATCTCATTTGGAAAACATTTTTTGCAAAAAAAAAACATTTTTAAAGATGTAGCTTCAGCCAAAAAAGTTTTCATGCGCTCTGAAGGCAAATTGAAGCACAGTATAAGACTGTATGACAATTCCAGTACCTAGAAGATAACAACCGATTAGCCTTGGAATTTCGAATTTATCATTGCTTTTCATATTTGAAACAACGTGCGTACTTCTAAATCGAAGGAGATGACTTGTCTTGCAGACTGTACAAACCTACCAGGTATTTATCTCTACAAATAAAGAAAAAAATTTCCAATGTTCTTGGAAAAACGTCTTCTTCGAAGGAGATAACTTGTTTGGCAGACTGTAGTAACTAACTCCAATAATAAGGAAGACTTCAAATGTTTTTGAAAAAACTTCTGGCATGCTAACGTGCTTCTAACTCGATGGAGATGACTTGTTTGGCAGACAGTACAAAGGAATATATATCTTTATATGAAGAAGATGATTTTTAACGTTCTTGCAAAACCTACTGGCACATTAATGCATGACTTCTACTTTGAAGGAGATGACTTGCGCAGCGGACTTTACAAACCTACCAGGAATATATCTCTATATATAAAGAAGAAGACTTCCACTGTTGTTGAAAAACTTCTTCATCGAAGTAGATGACTTGTTGGCAGACTGTACAAATCAACCAGAAATATATCTCTTTATATAAAGAAGATGATTTCTAACATTTTTGCAGAAACTATTGACACATTAATGTTTGACTTCTACTTAGAGGAAGATGACTTTTTTGTTGGGCTTTACAAACCTATTAGGAGCATATCTCGAAATAAATATAAAAACGAAGAACTCTAATTTTCTTGAAAAAACTTCTTGGAAGGAGATGACTTGTTTGGCAGATTGACAATATCTCCATATATGATAAAGACGACTATAAATGTTATTGAACAAATTTCTGGCATACTAATTCTTATTCGATGGAGATGACTTGTTTGGCAGACTGTACCAGAAATGTATGTCCCTAGTAATAAAGAAAACTGCTAAGACATGGCTTCATCTGCGAGAGAGTTGGCTTTGGTTTTAAATTTCAAAACTCATTTTGAAGTGAAAGGAAGAAAATGTTTGAACAAAATTTATAAAGCGATTCTTCATGCATGTCTTATGTCTTATACTTGAAGTAACAGATTCAGATCTTTTAAACAAAACCAATTCTTCAACACAAAATCTTTTTATGTTTTTCTACAAAAAATGCCCAATCGTTGGTTATAAAATATTGAAATTGCTTAAACGCGGCAAAATATTTAAATAAACAGAATTTTAATCCTAAGCTACAATATTTTAAAATAAGATGAAAATCTTTTAACCTTAAGTGATTTTAAGTTAAAATCAATAGAAAACTGTTTTAAAGATTTCGTAAACTATGAACAAATTTTGTATTTCGAACTAATAAAAGTTAGTTGAAAAAGTTTGTAATTTAAGAAGAACTTTTAAAGAAAAAAAAGATTTTTCGAAAAAAGATTGCAATAAAGTTGAATAAAACTCTATAGAAAACTGTTTTGCGGATATCGTAGGCATTAAACAAACTTTTTATATCCAAATCTACAAATGTTTTAAACACTACTCGAAAAGTTTGTACCAATAAAATTTCAAAAAGTATCTGCACTTCGGTGCAACTAAGTTATTTTCTAGCACTGGCTGCCGCTTATATTTGGTGCAGTGTTAATAGAAGAAACTCCTTTTTGCACTTGTTTGCCGCCATTGTCGGCGCTTTTGTTGTTTCTTTTTTTTTTTTTTTTGTTGTTGTCGCCTATTTGGACGCTCTTTGTCTTGGCTGCTGTCAATTGAATTTTTCAGCAACAACAATTTTTGCCAACACTTTTTTTGTGAGAATTTTTGCAGCAATTCCCAAATGGCTTGCCCGAAAACTTGCCAGAACAAAGTTTGCTTACTTAGCGACGACGTTGATGCTGATGATGATGCAAAGACTGGCGTGGCCGGAGACGGAGCAGCAGCTGGAGACGTAGTCAGAGACCCGCATTTGAAACTTATGACAGAACTGCAGTGCAGCTGGCAATTTGTTACAAGTGCCACTTGCAAAAAATAAAAATAATCATAAGACAGACACATAAAAAATGGAATAAAAAAATACTTGATGCATATTTTTTCCCATTGGACGCAATATGCAGATTAGCTGCTAATGCAGGGCCTCCAGTCAGTCAGTCAGTCATTTGGTCCAGATTGTAAGCTTGCTACTCCCACTTAAGATTGATTATCGTGAGTGCCACGCGGCGTAGGGCTTTGAGCGGTCTGGCAACCCTCATTTGGAACTCTGTCAGTTACAGCTCATTTCAAAGACAAACGGAAGCATTATGCACAATACATGAATAAATTTATGTAAACGGAGTAAATAATAAATTTTTTATGGAATTTTTTTTTTTTTGTATTTTTTTACATTTTAAAATCTCATTTGAAGAACGGCGTTAGGGGCAAGGGAAAGTACGCGCTGCATTGCATTTAATTGCTGTGGCAGCTAATAAATTTTAATTGTCGTCAATTAGTGACGGAATGTAGCAGCACATAAAAGCTTGCGGAAAATATGTTTAAAAAAAAATGAAGAATACAAAAAAAAAATGGTAATACAAGTGAAAAAAGTCCAATGTGCCACATTGTGCGGGTGACGCAGCTCTTCTGGGGTTGGGGAACTGCTTTGAAGGCCTTCGGATGCATTTATGTTGCACGGAAATGTTGAAGGTTAGTTTGATATTAAAAATGCATATGCCAAATTAGAGTAGTTCTTATTTGAAATTTTTTATACATTTGGGATATGAACTATTAAAAAATTTAAATTAGAATTTTATATGAGCACTGTTGAAGTTGGGATTTAATGCATATGTTTTTATTTATAATAAATGTTTTATTTTTAGCATTAACATTTATAGCTCAGGTCCCAAAAAAAGTGGTGTGAGCTTTATTTGTAACAGGGCTACCTTTATAAATTTTGAGCCGTATTCGACACCGCAACCCAGCACCAAAGAGCTTTTCCCTATTTCTATTTGAATTCCGACTAAAAGAAAGGACTCATGAAATCTATTTTAAGAGGAGTCCTAAATACTATAACAATTATTCAAGACTACACTGTGAAGAAGAATGAAGAAATTCGAGCTCGCTTTTGAGTTGAGCGTTTTGCCCGTGTAACAGGAATTAGGTGTCAAAAGTACTTCAAGAGCTTTTTTTTCTTATATTAAAAGAAAAATTCTAATTTTAAGAGGGTTTTTTTTTAGAAAGAAATTCTTAAGTTGAGACATTTCGGAGTATTCCTAATGAATTGTAAGAGTGTTTAGTATTAAAGGGTCATCAATCTTGAGGGTTTTTTTTCAATAGGGTTTTTTTTATAAATCACGCGAAAGTACTGTCAAGTTGCCATGTGTTTTTTTATTCAGTTTTCATTGCCATTTCATCATGGAAAGACTTAACAACCGGAACAACGTTTACAAATCGTACAATTATATTAAAAAATTCGCGTCCTATAAAGAATTTTTTTCGCGCAATTAGGCCATTTTATGGAACCAATTCGGTGAACAATTAATTTCACGCTCCGGACCGGTTAATTGGCCACCAAGATCATATGATATAACAGCGTTAGACTTTTTCCGTTGGGGCTACGTGCATGTCTAAAGTGTTTGTGGATAAGCCAGCTACGATTGAAGCATTAACCATGTTATTCGCGAGATACCGCAGATTATGCTCAAAAGCGTCATTGAAAATTGGAACCTCCGCATGGACGAGCTAGGGCGCAGTTGCGGCCAACATTTGAAAGGGATTATCTTTAAAAAGTGAATGGCAAGAATGGTTCTTTCAATTGATAACAATAATAAAATTTTCCAATTCATAAGAAATATTTGTGTTCTTTTGCATTTAAAACAAAGAAACCCTCAAGATTGATGACCCTTTATGTTTCGTTAAAAAGTTAACCCATCGGGCTAATGACGAGGATTAGTTCAAATCTATATTTTTCCTCGTTCTATTTTTCAATATTTAAGGGAACGAAAAATTCTTATAAATTCTGGAGTGAACTTAAATTAAGATCGTCTTTTTTAAAAAGTACAATTTTTGGTTTTCTTTGAAAAATGCTGGTAAAACAAACAATATTTAGAAAAAGGCTTTAATATAAAATTTTTAGGTATTATAAATAGCACTCAAGTGGAAAACATAGCAATCGTTTATAGTGAATAAATTGCCAAAGCTAATAAAAAAAAACTCATTTCTCAGGATCATAAAAAATAATATAGTTAGCTTATGGAGATATTCCCGAAATATATTTTTAAACGCACTTCAAGCTTTTTAACTCTTTGGATTAGAGAGCTTAAAATTTCGGATTTCAAATATCGTTGATATTCATAATTTGTTTGAATAAGCAAAGATTTTAGACAAACATCTTCTCTTATGCACCCAAAGTCGTTTCAAGCTCTTTAACAATCTTCTTTAGACTAGAGAGCTTTAAATAAACAAAATTTATTTAAAAAACAGACATCGTGTTTAAGCCATAGAAGCTCAATGATCTTTCGAAGGCGTTTTCTATCAAGCTGTCGAAGCCATCTAAAGCCTTTTGGATCTCTACGTACGACTAGAGAGCTTCTAGTAAACAATATTTTTTTCATTTACTGAAAACGGAAATCATTTAAAAGCCATAGAAGCTTAAAAATTTGACGAAGAAATTTTTTTCCAAGCCATCCAAGCCATGGTGAAATAATATAATGTGGTGTCGTCCGTAAAAGCTGACCCTTATTGTGTGTAGCGAGTGAGTGCGAATGAGAGATCAAAAGCTATTCTGTTAAGGATAGCTCTCGTGACATTGTTTTGTGAATGGGAGGAGAGAAACATTTTTGTTGACGTTTGTAATAAATAAGTTTTATAGTTAATAATTTGTTTTATTATATTATAGTTTTATTTTAATAAGTTTGCGATTGCTCATATAGAAAATTTTGTCCGCAACCAAACTTACTAGTTGACAGCAAACTTTGCACTGAAGATAAGGGCCCCAAACGAGAGAGTGAGTGTTCGGACAACATCACCTTATTATTACACCATGACCTAACGTAGGCAGCTAAAAAGTCTAATTTAATTTAATAAACTTCCTGGCGCTATTCAAAAGGCGCTTGCCTTTAAAGTCTTT
This sequence comes from Chymomyza costata, assembly GCA_018150985.1. NCBI lineage: Eukaryota > Metazoa > Arthropoda > Insecta > Diptera > Drosophilidae > Chymomyza > Chymomyza costata. Next base: position 183,342 of record JAECWU010000698.1, on the reverse strand, counting down.
CTAATAAATGTCAATGTTGATTTCATCTACAATTTCGCACACTTTTAAAACAAATACCCAACTGTCTCTAAGGCCACTTAAAAAGAAAGTCTAAAAATGCCGCGTACAATTTGATTTAATGGCTTAACTCGGACCAGAACTCGGAGGCGCTATATATTAAGTGCAAAAAAAAAAAAAGTACACGGAACCAACCAACCACATGCTGCTCACATGTGCCGCGGGTGCCGAAGTGTGTGTGTCGCTTATATTAAGCAGAATTTCATTCATAAAGACTTTTATTTCATATGGTCGAGCAAAAACAACAATGACGAAGCACCCGAAGACAGAACACAGCGGGTCAAAAGATGCACAGACGACAGGCCGTAGAGATTTATTGGCGTTAAATATGGCAAAAACGCCTATGGAATTTCCGAATTTCAGACAAGAATGCCCGAAAACACAAAAGCAGCAGACCTATAAATTTTAAGAGTCCAAATGCATATAAATATTTGCAGCCATGACGTACATCATTTTATATGGTATCTCTAGAAACAAATAATAAACCATAAACATTGCTTAAAAATTCGACTTGCAGCTTAAATATAAAAAAAAAAAATTTCAATTACAATATGCATTTCAGCACAACGAATTCTACAAACGTGCTTGCCATGGCCGGAGATAAAACTTGGAGCCCCAAGTTGGGTTAAGGTTCAAACAAATTGCTTTTTGTTTTTTTTTTTTTTGCCTGCTGATGAGTCTGACTTGTCGCTTGAGTGGAAAATTGCATGTGAAATAGTCGAGGCGGCAATTTAAAGATGCAATCGAGAGAGAGCGAAAAGACTGTGGAGTGGAAATAAAAAAATATATGAAAAAAAAAAAACAGAAAACAAAAATTTAATAAAGACGAAATTATGCGGCATAAGGCACTTTAGAGGCCAAAGTCAGGAAATAAAAGCGCGCCAAAAACGGGTAAAAAAAACTAAATTAGCTTGCGTCAAAAAATGGGCATAGATCGACTTTATTGTTGCCCTTACTGAAATTGTTGACGTTGCGAAACCGACGAGCCATCGACTTACGAAAAATATATTTGCGGATTTTCAACAATCTTGAAATAAAATGTTTGTTGCTCATTTCGAAAACCCATTGTTTTAGATATAAAATTTAAAAAATTATTTTGAGATATTTTTGTTAAAGATAGATTTCGGAACCCAGAATCCAAAATGCTTTTCTAGTATTACTTCCATCATACTATTGGCTATTGTCCTCCAGTAAGTACTTACATCGTTTGTCACAGGTAGCTACCTACTTTTCAAACCCCTGGTAATGCGCGAGGTAAACGGTCGATGAACGAATTATGACAAACAACAAACGCAAAGCGAATAAAAAAAAAAAAAAAGCAATGCGTCTCCCTTGCTTAATACGGAAATACAAAGTAAGGTGAATTTCAGTAGGTATAAAATTTCTGGCGACTACTACGCTGTCTACTAGTGTATAACAGCGTAAGTAGCGATTCCGCTGTCTACTGGTAAACGGGGTGGTGGCGATTGCCTACCGCCTATGATACTTGTTAATGGGATGGAAATTGCAAGGTAAGTACTGATCATGACATGGTGCCTGCTGAAATCGATAGTTCTGCACTACCCACCCGTACTAGAGGGATGATAATATGAGATACATATATAGAGGGCATGTATAATGGCACTTTAGTAGTTTGGAATTCATTATTATTTATTTCTTGACATGCAGTACATATCACAATTCAGTAAAAAAGAAAAATTGAATACATAATATACTATGTCACTCCTAGTCGGAGCATAGGGCGGAAATTCATGGCAGTACTTTAATTTTTTCTTGTGTCCAAAGGCGACCTGGCTTGATATATTCATGTGGTCATCTAGCAGTCTTTAAGCCATATTGTTTGAGATCTTCAACAGACGTTCATGTTTGTACAGGCTTGGCTGACTATGAAAATAAATCTAGTAAAAAGGATCGGCATATTAATTGTTAGAGAGTCATCTTATGCCTTAAATCCCTCAATCTCTTTGAGACAAAATGATTTCCCTTCGTTCTGATGCATCTCAAGTATTCAGACTCTTACGTATACTAATGTTTATATAGCCTCGGCTATTCTTGCTAAATGAGAGTATAAGAATGTACTTGGAGAAATTGAAAATTGTTCCCCCTAAATTTTCTACACAGTAGTAACAGGTATAAAAAGTGCCGCATATTTGTTTTCATTTCAAGGCAAAAGTGAGCACCTCGAAAACTAAGTCACTGATTTTTGCATATTTGAAAAAAAAGACCGCAAAAAGAGTCAGTTGCAACTCTGCTCAAAACCAATCAAGGGGAAATGTGTTATCAAGGTAAAGCCAATATTTCACGTGTTTTGTTCGAATTCGTTCAATGAATTTTGTTGCAACGGCAAAACTTAACCGCAATAAGTCAAATACGAGGCCAGCGTGCTTCATTAAATTGACCAGGGACGGAACAGCGTAGCGGGCCTAAACCGCAAGCAGACTGCAACACTTTAAAAACCCTAAGAGCAAATGGCAACAAGAACAACAGGTAATTCCACAACAAAAACAAGAACAACAACTGGTAACGTGTTGGCCCCAATTCCCCAAAGTGGGAACAATGCAACATAGCAACAATCCAACACGCAGATAAGTCAATTATATTGACTTGGCCGATAACTACAAAAAAAAAAAACCAGACACAAGAAAAAGCGTATAAGACCCGCGAGCTGCTCTGAAGGTGGCAAGCAGTTCTCTCTTTTTTTTTGTTGTTGCACAAAGTTCCCACAGTTGCTGGACAATACCGCGTGCTGTGGCGAGACAAGGCGATAACATCGCATGGACTGTCAATGATGGTACGAAAGCAAAACAAGCAGACTAGGCACAGTGGGCCATATAAGCGAGATGTGGTGTGAAATTTAATGTAACTAAGAGATGAATTTGGAATTCTTAACGTCGTATGAGCAATCTGTTAAATTATAAAACAAAAGTAACAAAAAATGTTGGAATACTTTTTCTGAGGAATTTTATGAACATAGAACTAAAAAAATGACTCAAGGCTTTGTTGAGCCGCCAGGGCAGTAATTGAGCAAAAAAGATTTGAGGATTAAAAAAAGTGTTATGGGTTCTCGAAATTAAAAAAATTGGTGGCAAGTCAATTTTAAAACACTCTAAAAGTTGTTGTTTAAGCAATTTTATATTGGTTGGTTGGCTTTAAAGTTTTTTTTTTTGCAATTACTATTTTTACTATTGCATTATTTTCTTCACAGACGTATTCAGACACTGAAAATTACTACTACATACTTATATTCTTGACTCCTAAGAAAAGCATTGAGCCTTAACTTTAAAAATTATTTCAACACAATTAATTGTTTGCGAAAAAATCCATCATATCATTCAAAATTTTTAAATATTTATTTGACATTACGATAAAATAATTCATTAGATCAGAATACGTGATCGGTGCTATTTTTTTCAAGAACTTTGCTGAAACTGACTCCATAAAGTAAATTGGATTTGAAACCAATCAGAAATAAAGATTTTCGAAAACGATTTCCGCATTCTTGTTTTAAGAAATAAATTGAAATAGAAACCATATCAAAATCTACTTATAAGCAGCGTTCAATGCACTTAATGTTATATTTTTTATATATAATGTCATATATGAATATTAAAAAGAGTATATCAGAATATGTGACATCACTATAGCAGAAAATATTTTCATTTTACTATTATTTCTAATATAATTTTGGTAAACGATTGATTTTTTGCGATTTCTGTTCACTAAATTTGTAATTTCATGTTTTAGCACGTATAAAGCGAAAATATATTTATAAAACCTTATCTCAGATTAAATAATCGAAAATATATAAACACTGCATCAAAACTTTTAAGCCAAATAATAAAAAACATTTTCCCACATAAAACTCAAACTTGTACCACTGTGCATAACTCTCAACCGATAGCCCCACACTTTTTTGATATTGTCTTGTCTGAAGCTTTATTATTATTTTTTCTGCCTGACACGTAGATTTATATTTATTTATTGCTTCGTAGCATCTTCAAGAGGCTTTTGTAGCTTATTACACTTAAAGCAGAAGAAGAGACGTCTACAGAGAAGAGAGGCCTTGTTTTGAAGTGAGTGTAGACATAATTTGCTGATTACATTATTGCTGGCAAATTGCTAGATTGTTGTTATTAACTGCAGACTGTCAAATTATAGTTATTAGTTTTTCAATAAAATGAAAAATATGCCCAACATTCGATAAAATGATGCGCTATAAGACAAATTTTAAGTGCGCAAAAAACAAACAGCAAAGCAAACAAGCCAAAACCGGCAAGAATATGTTGACTAAAAAGCAAAGCGCAAAAAATGTTTTAAACAAAAGGCAAAGCGTAAGTAGAGAGAGAGAGAGCGCGCGAGAGAAAGCGCTGACAAGTGCCAGAGAGCGTAAAGCCGAGTCTGCAAAAAGAGTGCTGCCAACTGCAAATCTGCGCAGAGCAAGCAACCCTCACAAACGTTAGACGCTTGGCTGCTTCTTCTTTAAGGTTTTTGCAGAAAAAGTGCTGCCAATTTTGTTGCAGAAAAAAACTTTCTGATAAGCGGCAGCCGCTTTTGTATATGGTAGAGGGGGGTTTTTTGGCCGGGCAGGGGTGGCATCCACAGGGGGCTGCGGCTGGGAGCTGTTAGCTGCTAGTAGCACTGTCTGTTGAGTCTAGAAATCGATCGATTTTTCTTGCTGTGTGGGGAGCAGCAGCAGCAAGCACTGTAACTGGGGAGCGCAAAAAAGATTGCTGCATACATGTAGGAGCTATAGTAAGGCATACACCCATACACACAAGCGCGCTCTCTCACTCTCGCTGTACGCTGTGTTTTGTTGCGCGTGTTTGTGTGTGTGTGTGCGGCTTTGAGTGTGTATGTATATGTCTAAGGTGTGTTAACCTCAAATGCGCCACACACACACATACAGGCACACAAGCGCTTTTTAGCTGAATTTTTTAAACAAATTAGGCAGTTTCTTTGAAGCAACTCAAGTTAGTTAAAACTTTGGAACTATATTACGCCTGGTATACACTTTTTTAGTAAAATTTTTATATTTTGCCGAGCGCTGCGCAAATTTCTTCTTTTTTTTTTAATGCTGCCCGGGCTAAGTTTGCCGCTGGCTTTTTACGCAGACTACAATTTTACTTAAAACTTTTGTCACTTTTGGGTTTCTTTTTCTAGCAGCTTCTACTATTTACTATGTTGCTTACTTTTGTTTTGAATACGCTTTCGCCTTTGGTGTTGTCCAAAAAAACCAACAGCTACTAATCCAAATTATTGATTTTCAAGTTGTATGCGTGTTTTTTGCTGTTTTCACACACAAATCTTTTCAGCGCCAACTTTAGTTTTTGAAGAAATAAATTTTGGGGTTTTTTGTTTTACTTTTTCGTAGCACTACACAAACTTGTTTGCACTGCCTGGTTTAGTGCTTTTAATATTTTTTACTTGGAATTTTTTACAACTTGTATTATTTATTTTTATACAACTTGGCGAGCTTTTTTGATTTTGTAAATTTATTAAACAAATTTTTTCACTGTGCTCATTTCAATACACGCACACGCACGCACTTTACACGCACACATATACACACCAAACACACGCAAAACTTCATATACAACTTGTATATGTTTTTTTTCTTTTCCACTGTTAGGCTTCTGCGCCTATATACGCTATACTATATACGCTGTGTTGGTGTGGTTTCTCTATATATCCTTTGCTTTCACTCGCTGCGGCAGCAGGCGCCGCCGTTTTGCTAACGTTTGACTAACTGAAACTCGTTTCCGACACCGACGTCCTGTCACGAGCAACTCTATCGACACAATGAGCGGCGCGCATATTGGAAAAGTCCTGAGTAGCTGCAATTTGTTGAAGAAAAACCAGCTAAAGCATTTCCACCACCAGCAGCGCGCTCTTTGAATCAAACCATGTGCAGCAAAGAGAGCGCGTGCCGCTGAGCGCGTTTGTCAAGTGAGCGATAGTTTGAAAGAGAGACGGGGGTGTTGCCAGCACTGTGCAAATTCTGAGCATGTGTTAGCTAACTGTATCTGCGCGTGTGTGTGTGTGTGTTTGTATTTTTGTTGCTGTTTGCATATCCTTATAGGCGCACATCCTGTTATTCAGCGGTACGTTTCATGACAACCGCAGATGAAGCTGACTTCCTACATTTCGTTTATAGTTTTCTGCTGCTCTCAGCAACAAAAAAAAGATGAAAGCTGAAAAAAAGCAGCATGTAAGACTCTTGCCGGTACTCTGCTCAACTGTGGCTCCTCAACAAGCTTCGTTTTATTTTTATTTATCTAAAGCTGTGTATATGTGTGTGTGTGTGTGTGCAATATCCTGCATTTTCATGAGTTTCCGCTGCAATTCTGTTTTTTTTTCTACTTCTACTTAAATTTACTTAGCATCTGTATATACGTGTATACGATACTGCCCCATGTGAGTGAGTATTTTGAGTAGATTTGTGCTGATACCCAAGGCTTTTTGGCAGATTTGAGTTGATGATGTTTTGTGGCACAAGCTTTTTCATTTTGCAACCAACTTGAGTTTTATTTGAGATTCGGTGTGTGTGTGTGTGTGTGTGTAGTGCTTGTGGTCTTTCAATGCGTTTAGCCAAGTTTCAATTGAATAAATTTTAGTTTTAGAAATGTTTTGATGTAGCATCTAAAGTATCTACGAGTGTTGAATAAAGGAGTTTAGCTAAAACAGATTAATGGAATACATGGCAAAAATAAAATTCTCAAGTATTTAGCAACACTAACGAAGCAAGTATCAGTGGTAAGAGAAAGTTGTTTAAGTTACTACTTGTTTCTTCATTTTATGAAGAAATTTAATTTGCTTATCTTGTAAACAATTTCGCCCTAATATTATCTTAACCTTTCTGCCTTTAGAGATATAAGATCGAAAGTTGGAAACCTATGGCTCTTATATTCTCTATATTTAAAGAAGAACTGTATGCATAAACACTTCAAAGGCAGAAAACAAGCAAGTTATAATTTATTTTCTTGTTTAAAGAGGTAACAAATATATTGTTTTCAGAACTTAGAATTTTCCTAAACCTAAAAAAATATAAATCAAAATACTTATGCTCATGGCCGTAGAGAGGGAATTCGGGTCCGGCGGAAATTTACCGGCCCACTATTACACCGTTAGCTTGATTCAGAACAGTACGAAAGTAATAACACCGGGCCCCTGAGAAAAGTCCGGGCCCGGGGGAATCCCCCCTCTCCCCCCTCGACGGGCCTGCTTATGCTATTGAAAAAAACAAGAGTACTATGAAAGCTGAGAGCCAAGTAATTTCTATATATGTTCTTCAGGAGTTTAAAGCAGTGGCGTATCCGCTGAGGGTTTTTGCGTCCTGACACGAAGCTCTGATATATATACACACTTCGAAGTGAAGAAACCGCTATTGCTATTAGGGCAAATCCTGCATCCTTGGATCAAAGGCACGATTTAAGTTTCGTATAGCCAAGAGGACTAGAGATTTGTTTTTAAATAGCCATTATTTTACGGTTTATAGATATATACTGAATGGAGTGATCAGACTATTGTTCTAAAGAATTCCCAACAGTTTTAAAAATTTATTTCTGAAAACTTAAAAATTTCCCCAAAAAACTGTCTGGATAATGTCCAGAAAAAAGCTTTTTTTATTTGAATAATTGAAAAATAACATTGCTGTAGCAAAATATTTTTCTTAAAAATAGAATTTAAAAATCATCTTTCCCTTTTGTATTAGCAGGCATATACTTCAGCATACTTTCCAGAATTTAAGATATTGTTAAAAAAAATGTAATATAGTCGAGGCGGTGCCCGAAAGTGTGATACCCTGTACCTTTTTTCTCAAAAAAAGATTTATTTCGGCATATTCTTACTAAGAATTTCCAATTGGAACAGTCTTTTTATTGGTACAAAACGATACTTGATACCTATAAGTTCCGCAAATTTTAACTGATTTTGATACAAAACGAAATTTTAAGTCAAAGTTAGTGCATTTAAAGCTATATGGGGTATAGATTCAAGGGGATATGTTGAGGGGTGTGCCCAAAAACATGGTAAATCGATTACGGGGGTGGGGGCTGCATTGATAAAATTTGGATGTGGATTTAAATAATTAGAAGCAAATGAACATTGCTTACCAAAATTGGTGGTTCTAGGTCATTTGTTACTAGAATTGCGTAGAGATCAAATCTTTCCTTTTTTTATTGGCAAGGGATAAATTTATACATTTTAGACTATAACTTTTGTTGTAATTGTCCGATTTTTATTTTTAACAAATAGATGAATACAGACTCAACCGCACTTACTCTGTTACCTTTCAGATTAGAAATATTTAGAAAAATTTAGCTAAAAAGCGAAACTTAGCCACTTAAAGATATTGTCATGTTTCAACAAACTTGAACTCTGAGGAAATATACGCATCAGCTTGTTAAATTGTATCTAGCTCTTGTAATCTCTAAGCATCCAGGTTCAGCAAAAATAAAAAGACGTATATTCTCATTGGCTATATCCGAGGTTACGATAAGCGTTTTGTTTTGAATAAACTTTGGGTCTGCCAAAACTCCTTCTTACCGTTACATACGTTTCAAAAAACCTAGATACCCTTTGTACCTATAGTATCTTCGGTATAAATATGAATATCAGGCATTTACTGAAAAAAAACATTGCTGTTACTAGTCTGAGTATAGTCTATTGTTAGCTGCGGCTGTCCTTTTCCACGTAGTTTTAGTTTTTAACTTTAAACATACAGTATAAAAAATAAAAAATTATTCAATTGTATCCGAGGAAGGCGTCTTCTTTGGAATAAACTCCACTTGCGTTCCAAAAATCTTCTTTGAAATCGTTTCAAAAAACCATCTTTCTTGTATATGTTGTTTAAAATATTATCAGGCATTAACTGCACCTTCCTTTCCATAACTTGCTATATCTTAAACTAATGAAATTACAGACTCATCCGAACTGCTCATTTACCCTACCTAATAAGAGCATAAAGTAAAATTTTCATTATAAATTAAATAAGTATTGTTAAAAAATTTATTGTTCTATTCAATGATGTTTTTAGTAGTTCTGTAGATAATATCCCAGTTGGCCGACTTCGATATATAGATATCTCTTAATAATTCGATACATCGAATAGGCATCCATGTCCTTTCTTTGAGTAAATTCCATTGCCTACAAATGTATTCCATAAGGCATACTAAATATGTCACATGTTTTAACCATACTAATAGTACATTATCCTCCACCTCACGCATCTTAGCAAGTGTCATCTCAGACTCATCCGCATTTCGCATCTGCCCGAATAAAAACATTAAGTGAAATTTGCATTCGAATGCACATAAAACGTTTAAAAATTATTGGCCACCATAGTATATAGCCATTCAAGCCATATACACACACACACACATAAGTATAAAGTTTATACTATAATCGTTGTCGACATTTATGCACACAATAAACGTTTCACATAAAGTTGTTAAATTTAGCATGAAATCAATGTATGGTCTATAAGGGGGTAGTGGAGGAGGCACATAACTATGTGGCAGGAAGTCAGCTTGCAGCAAGGAAGCACGCAAAATGCGCGCCATATGATAAAATAAATACACACACACACACAGAAACACATAAAATCACACTAACACACACACAGTAACCAAGAAACTAACCAAGAAAATAGCGCCCAGTCAAAAAAAGAAAGAACAAAAAACACACAAGAACAAGTCAAAAAATTTGCAAGCTCACAACAGCGAAATGGGAGCACATCAAGTGGGAAACACACACTCAAACATACACACAAAAAAAAAAGGAAAAAAATAACGGTAATCTGGGAGTCTGCTTTGGCATTGCCCGTTACTTGTTTTAAACCGTTACACTAAGTCCAAGACCAAGCACCGTTAAGTTCTGCCATTGCCATTGCATTTCACACCAACACACTCAAACTTCAACTCACTCACTCTCTTTCACACGCGCACTCACACACACACACTCTTACACAAAGTGCCAAAAAGTATTTTGATAGAAACGCCGCGAGTTCCAACTGGGAACTTGAAACGCACCGTACACGTTGCCAGCAAACCGTATTCTGAGTGGAAGTGCACGTTATGTCCTGGCCAGAAGCGAAAGCGGAACGTTTTGGCATTTGGAACGTGCAGAAATAATATTGTGTGAATGCATTGCGACTTCCACTTGGCTGGCTACTAGACGGAATTGATGAGGCGACCATTGAGGGGGGGTTAATACGGAAAATGTGCGTGAAATGGCCGTAATTAAGCTGGGCATGCGTGGGTTAAGGCTAGGTCTAAGTTGGTTTTAATTTCGAAACTTAAAAGAAAGGCAATTAATTAAGCCAGAGGTGAGCTAAGGGGGTGACTAGAACTCCAAATGAGATAATGGAAATAATGATGTTGTTGCGCTTGTTGCTGCTGCTACTGCTGACAGACCAAGTGGCAAGTGGTAAGTTAAGAGGGGCGGAGAAGTAGTGTCATACTACACGAAATGTCTGTTAAACTTTTGAACTTGAGGCGGCAAAAGTGGTAAAAGTTTCTTAAAATGCAAATTATTTCCACAGATGTGCGGCTTAAAATCAGCGAGTGGCAATGGCTGTTCAGGTGGGTTGGGGTTTAAAATGAGAAAGTCAAGCATATAAATAGTATTATAAGGTGAGCTTTGAGAATAGGATTTATTTGTTGTGTGTATCCCTGTGTTTGTAGCATTTAGTAAAGTGGTTGAGAAAAAGTGGAACTTTGCGAGAAGAATATTAATAATGCTAATAAATTGTTAGTTTGTCATTTTGACGGAAAAGTAAACAAGAAAGAGACTGAGTAGACCATAATTATAATGACGTCATTTAATATATGTGTGTAGACTCTTGTAAGTTTAATAAGCAAAATATGTTGTTATTGTGAAAATAAACGCCAACACACGGTTTGGCTTAGTTACACTCTCAAAATATTCACGAAAAATTTCGCATTTTTTCTTCTTTTTTCTTATAATATATAAATAGAGGGTCATCAATCTTGAGGTTTTTTTTTTAATGAACAAAAACACAAAAATTTTAAACGAATCGGAAAATCTTTATTATCAATAGAAAGAACCATTCTTGCCATTCACGTTTTTAAAGATAAACCCTTTCCAATGTTGGCCGAAACTGTGCCGTAGCTCGTCCTTGCTCGCGTTCAAGCATAATCGGATAACACGGGTAATGTTGGCCTCAATCGTAGCTTCAATGCATTTCGTCCCATAAAACCCCAACTTTTCAAAAAACTTTTTTTTTAATTGGTAAATTTTTGCAAACCTATATCAATACAAAAATAATTTAAAAAAAATAATAATAGTTTGGGATCTAGTGAGTAAACAAATTAGTTCATGCAAAGCTTGACAACAGATTAAAAAATTCTTTATTGTCTTAAGGGGTATACGCCGTTCGAAAAATTTCGCGCGGAATGACAAAAATTTATATAAAAAAAGATACCATTTGGGATATCCCAATTTTCGAACTGCGTATAGGCCTTAAACCAAAACTTTTTTAGCACTTTATTTAAGCAACTTGAAATTTTTTTTATTTTTGTGATACAAGCCATTGACCCCATCAACAAGTTACTTTGCGTATTTAAAAGTGAGATAAAATCTAACCAATATGTCAATATTTTACGCATACATCTTTTAATCTAATATTTACTAAGCAGCTACAATCAAAGCTTTTGGCTTTAAGATGAAAAAGCATTGAACGCTATTTACTTATTTACTTGAACTTAAAAGACACAGTCTAGACATTTTTATGCATATTTTCATAAATTTATGTAACAGAAATCATGTCAAAAATATATAACAAACTTTTGCGCAAGTTGTTTTTTGATTTCATAATCATCATCTCTATCAAATTTTCATCTGCATTTACGCCCTGAATTTCATTGAAATAAGAACAACAACAATCAAAGACAACAATAATAATAAACAAAAGCAAAATAAAGATAAACAGCCCCAAAGCAAAAGCGCATTTTGTATTCATGGAGCGTTTTGCTATTTTTGTTTTTGCTTTTTTCCTTCACATATTAGAAAAACAAAGAATTCTACACAGAAACCAAAAAACAAAAAAAAAAAAATGTTGATTTAAATTGTTGTGGTTTGTAGATTTCTCATATTATATCATCTCATATCTCCCAACTCATATCGTTTTCTTTCACTTCATTTTTAAACAGAATTTAGTAGCTGCTTCTTTATGCAATTCGCATCACTTCTTTTATGGAATTTTGATCTCTTGTAGGCAGCACTTTAGCATTAAGTCGCTCATTAAGATTCCATAACGAGATATAAAATGAAAAGATTATGACTACATAATTGCTTTTTCTTTTTGGCACCTTTTATAAAAAAATGAAATAAAATTGATTGCCGGCTCAACACCTCGGAAGCTGTCGTTGCGAATTTAAGCTGATATTCCATCAGTTTCTCATGTGCTGCTGTTTTTTAGTAATTAAAAGATGGCTTTTTTTTTAACGCTTTAAGTAGTGAGAGGTAAAATTAGTAATATGAGAATTTTTTTTTTAAGGAAAAAAAAATCGCAGAGACCATTAAGTATTTATATTGATATGGGTATTAGTTATCGGTGCTTTTTAACAAATTTGCAAAAAAAAAATTGCACATAATAAATAAAAAAAAATTAAGTCGGAGATAACCTCAATAACAAGATGCTAAATGCCGTTACATGTGTAAAAGGTAATAAATATGCGTGTTCAAAAAAAAAAAGTCTCTGGCAACGCTGTCTATATAATATCTTCAAAGATTTTAGATAATAGTCTGAAGTTTGTGTACAAAAGAATTGATTTTTGAAGAGTTCTTAATTTTGGTGAAAACGGCAAATATCTCAGACTTTGTTGGATTGATTTATATAAGTTTAGGTATCGTTGAAGTGGTGGCTCAGTTCATGAGCCCAACTAGCGCTTTTGCACCATTTTGTTGCCACATCCTCGTTTCCAACACGTTTATTGGTGTTGGGTTTATTTGTATAGACAGTTTGGTTAGATCCAGTCCGTGCGGCTTAGGAACCTCTGGAGGTCGTTGATGTTTATTTCCGCCAGCTCTCCCAGTCCATTGATGTCCATTCTCTGCTTCCAAAGAGCAGGACATATTTACAAAGAAAATGAAGAACGGTTTCTTTTTCTTCTGGCTGGTTGCAACTGTGACAATGGATATTGTTGGCCGCCTGTTCTCCAATAGGCCAGTAGCCAGTGATGACTGCCACCAGTCTAGAGGTGTCTTTTCTGTTCCTGTTTATCAGCGATGTTGTTTTATTTGAGGCTGTATTTAGGCTATAGGAATCTACTAGTCCTGCATGTAACAAGACTATTCCATCTACGATCCGCTATCTGCAGGTATTTTGTGTTAATATTTGTCTTGACCACGTTAAGTGATGTGAACGCCGGTTATAGTATAGGGAACTTCATATATAATCTTTATTATCTTTTATCATCTGATAGATACAAAAAACATGATCTTTGAAGAATTCTTAGTTTTCGTGAATGAAATCTGCAAGAAGCGATCAACGAACGTTTGCAGTTGATTGATTGACAACTTACCTTCCATGTATAGCAACCGTAAAGGAGAACATATTTTATCTGTATAGATAATAGATGCGGATTTGTGTCAAGTTGATGATGTTCCTATCATGGTTGCCGTAAAAAAAATTACCCTTGTTGATTCGGTTTCTAAATCCAACCAGCACCTCCATTTGCCGTAAACATCGGCTGAACTTATCGACCAGACCTCAGAACGGATTGATTTATATAAGTAGAGGTAAATAATCTTTAAAGACTATAAATGATAGATGATGTCTTAAGTTTGTGGTCTTTTCATCGGTATTTGAAGAATTTTAAAATTACCCTTAAGAATCACAGGACTTTGTTTAATTGATTAAATAATAAAATCTTTATATTCTCTTTATAGATAATAGATGATGTCTAAATTGTCATCTTAAAAAAATTACCTTTAAGAACAAATTGTAAAAATCTGCAAATATCATGTGACATTTATATTTATAAAATATATTGTAGCATATGACATATATTATATTTTAGATGATAGTTAATGACTAAAACTTGTGCTTCATCAGTTGAAAAAAAAAAAATTATCTTTGAAGAATTCTTTCTTATGTTTTATTTTTTGGGATCATGGACTTGATTGATTGATGACCGCTTGACCGTATATCACTCATAAATGCAGATAAGCAATCATCTTCAAAATCTGGGAAAGCTGTTTTTTACGATTTTCAGAAATATTTCTACATAAGATTTGAAACACAAAGCATCAATCTCAGTTGTAAGAAATTAATTTTCTAGTTCATTGAAAGTTGTTTCGCAATTTCTAGAAAGAAATGTTTTTTTCGAACCCTAATGCTTTGTTCATCTCTTTTCTTACTAGCTCAGGGAGCGACTTTTTTCATAATTAATTCCATAAAAAATCTCTAACGCCAAGTTATTATGATGTCATGCTATACGAAGTTCATAATAAGTCAGTCTTTGGGGGGAATCTAACAGCAGTTGGTTGACGCATCTCTTCAATATTTTTAGTAGGACAGTTCCTACACGTTTCTTTGAGTAGCGATTAAGATAGGCTATCAACCTATCGTTTTATCTATTGGAGAAAAGTAAGATCTGGCCCTCTACGGTACACAGATTGAAGTCATGGTTATTTATATTTAAATAGGTTGGGAAGGGTTAGCTAGGCAGCTGGGCACAAGGCCCGGAGACCTCGCGACCCATTGTCATGCCTGTTTAAGAGATAGTAGGAGTAAAAGAGAAGGAATGGTAGAGGCGGCAGAATGTAAATGTAGGGAATGTAAAATAGCCAGTGTATGCCCAATTCCGCCTAATCGTTCTGTTTGCTAAGCCGTTTTGAGGATTTGATGAAAAGAGCCAAGTCCGCTTTGGGCAGATTTGCCAGACTGCCCAGGTCTTCAAATAAAGGCTTGCCCAGATACTGGGTGCTGCTTTTTTGGTCATCTTTTAGAAAATACCTTCTGAAGGAATTTACGAAAAACAACTTTTATGCACCAAAAAGTTATGAATTTTGAGCTACATTCTTTGATAAAACAATTAGGTGGCAATTAACAGCAACTTACACAAAAAAATTTTGCATTTCTGCCACAATTCGACCCTTGACCACAAAAAGTAGGGTATCTCTGCCTATAGCATATACACGATTGTTTATTCATTTTTGAATGTTTTTTAGTGTTATAAAGTGTTTGTAGTGTGGTAAAAATTGTATTTTATTTTTTTTGAATATGAGGCTTGGAAGCTATTGAAAGCTTTTCAATTTTTTTCACGCACAAAGCACGCCTTAAGACACTCGTAAACTGTTGATTGTTGTCGCTTATGTTCTTAGTCTGGCAGTTTTGCATTTCTGCACCTTTGTAAAAGTTGCTCACGTCCTTAATCCGGCACTTCTGCATTATTGTGACAAAGTAAACACATCAAATATATTTTTCGTCAAGCAATTTACTAAAGAGTATTTAGCTTTCACACAAGCTTCAAAAATCGTAAACTACATGCCTTTTTGGCATTTCAAAAGCGAATGTTATCCTGTGGCACCCCAATCGTAATTTTTTGGTAAAATTTTTGAAAATTTGTTCAGCATTTTTTTCTTGTTCAACATTTGCGCACACATTGCACGCATATGTTTTGTTTATGATATCTTGTGTATGGATGTATCTATATCTTTATCTTCAGCACTGTGCCGCTGTGCGTGTGTGCAGTATCTTGTGCATATTGGCTCCGCATCGACCCTAAATTATTTTATATGAATTTATTTTGAGAAAAATTTTAAAAGAAAATTAAAGCAACAACATATGGGTTGAGAGTGCGATTGCGCTAGGGCTGGGTACACGGGGGTCAGGAATTTAGGCTTTTGACTTATGGTTTACTTACACGCCCTCATAAAAGGTTCAATATCGTTTGTTTTAATAAACAGTTGACCTTTTGCTGCGGACGCACGCGCACACACACACACACCAACACAACACACACATACTCTCGGTCACATATATAGGCTCACATTACGTTTTTATTATTTTGACTTTATCATAATGCTTATCCATCACTTAATTCGAGTTAACCTTCCTCGAGTCTTTCAGCCCCTCCGCTCTCTCTAACTCTGCTTTCCGGAACAATGTGGGAACATGCTTATGACAATTATTTGCCTCTTGCAACAAACCAGCATCATTTGTGGTTCAGCTGTGGCATGTCTCTGAGCGAACGTGTGTCTGTGGCTTTTGAGGTCTGACTCTGATCACATAATTATGTGCCTCCGGTGCGGCAACTTGTGGGTGCAATATGCCCCGAAATCACTCTGCTTGCCTCTTTACTTCTTGCCTTTTAATATAGAGTTTCTTCCTGCCACTGTATTCGTGCGTAACAGCTGTTGTTTGCCATTGTTGCATGCCACTTTTTACGCTCTTGTGTTGTCTTTATTTTTTGTTTCTTTTAGTGCATTTTAATGTCACAATAAGTTGGGTCTGACATTTTTTTCATTTAATGCGCTTCATTTGTCGTTTTATTGTGACAGTTTCATTTGTCAGCACTTCATTAGTCATCGAAGACGCACCAATTTCGGCGTAACGCTTTCAGGCATAATATAGTAGATACTCTCTTAAATTATTTATGTGCTTCGGTTGGAAAATCGTACAGCCTTTTAATCTTTAATCGATTTAATTCACAGTAAAGAATCTCTTTTGTTTATGTTTGCACATCTGCAGAAAAAGAGTCAACGCTGCTTTTAGGGCAATATCTAGTAGTTATCCGATTGCATCCTGAAGGAGAACTCCTCCATTACTTTTCTACGAGTAATAGTTTACCAGCAATTTAACAAATACGTTGCTCACAAAAGCCGATTTTCATCATTTTTACATAGAAATGCAGCTAAACGTAAAGCAGGGGAAAAAGCAGAGAACTGCTTGCTTTGTCAACTGCTTACTCTGCTGTCGCGCACGTAAGCAGCGTAGTACAAAAGTGGCGCTTAGGAGCAAATTTTTTGTTCGATTGCTCGAGATCCGCTTATCATATGAAAGCGATGGAGGACTCATTTTGTAGATAATTTCAATTACTTTAACAAAATACATAGGTAAAATATCCGAAAAAACCTACCTGTTTTGAGATATTTGCAAATTATTCGAAAAACCCCAAACATGATTTCCAACTTTTAACTTTAAACAGGCATTGTGCTCAAACCAACAAAGCTACAAACTTGATTTAAGTTTTGTTTGATAGATAGTTTTATTGGCAACAATTTCCGACTCATCATGCAAAAACTGTACCGTGGCGGTGCCACGCCCCCTACCCACAAATACGAAAACTTGGTCTTAGACTTAGAACAAAGTCCCTAAAGAGCCCTGAAAGTTTCATCCATTAAGTATTGTACTAAATTGACTCAAGGAAACTTATCTGTCATAGGAGGTGGTAGGGCATAGATGCATTTTCGATTTCCCGAAATTATTTTTAGCTTTATTTTTGTGTGAATCTTTTATTCTTTTCAAGTGTAGAAACTAAAAAAGTAATTTGGAGTTGAATAAAAATCTATAGACGCTTTTTAATTTTCGCTTTAAATCTCTTAAGAAGCCAGATGTCATGAAAAATTCCCAACGCTCTTAAAGAAATACAGAAATTTTTAACCTTCACCAGTGACGATGGCGTGCAAGGAAAAAACTTTTTCGAAAAAAAACTTTACCTAGGCTTATGTGATCGTTTTTGATCTGGTTCCCAAAAAAATGTATTTCAAATTTTGTAGTAATCAAAAAACCAATTTTCTATAGTATAGATCATTTTCGATTTTCATCTCTTTTTCAATTAAAATAAACACTGAGAAGAGTCCGCTAGCGATGTGATAAAAATTTCTAAACGCTTTTGAACAAAATCTTACTGTAAATCTTTTAAAACTATTTATTAAATACATTTGGGAGCAAAATTCCTCACATACCAATCGAATGTTGTAGGGATAGATTTGCTCTGCATAAGATTTCGTGCATAATTATAAGCAACAAATGCTCTCCTCCAAATTTTAGCACCCCCCAACACATGGCGCTTAAGACAACCCATCATCTCCTCATCGGTACGCACTGCTTACTTTTACGCCTTACCAAGTGCTGCAGTCGCAGCTTATTAAACTTTTACTCATATATAATTTACATGTCCTGTGTACCAGTCTCGCGTTGTCCCTATCGTTGGTTTTCATTTCACCAGCAACTTTCCAACTTCTATTTCCTATTAACACATTTATCTTCGTTTTACACACACTCGCATCCTGGTCATGTCTGACTCGGCTGTCAGTTAGACACATGCTCATTGCATTTCAACAAGCTTGGACCAGCTAAGGAGCTGCTCAACGGTATCCCAGACTTAAAGACAAAAGACTCTTCAATTGCCAAGCGCGTGTGTTGTCTCACGCAGTGTGCTGTGTCCTTTCTACGTCACTGTTGCCGCTCCCTGTTCCAGGTTCCTGTGGTTTTGCGCTTCACTTCGGTCACGTACGGACTATCTTTTCTCTCTCTTTTTATACGTCTGTCTAGTATCTACTGTTCTTGTTCGTGTTTCTGTTTTCTGTTGGGATATCTTTTAGTTAGTTGTTGTTGTTGTTGTTGTCTTTTTTGTATCTCGTGGGTTCCTGTTGACATGTTGTGCTCAAGTGGCGCGTTTTATGGCACATTTTTCGTTAATGCCAACTTGTTTTTTATTTTTTTATTTAAGTGTTGTCTTTACTCTGTGTTTTTAAGACTTTTAAAGTTTTGTTCTTCAGGTCTTAACCAATTATAAACTTGAAGCAATATTGCAGCTGGAAGAAGTCGACTTTTGTATGCACTGAGTTAAATAAAATAATCTATTTTCATAAGAAATAATTTCAAGTCTTTCTAGTCGCTTATAATGAATTGAATAGAGCGAGAATGCATTTTTAAAATAATTTTTAAAGTCTGTGTTGCTAACAAAAATAATATTATGCAATATAAGTTATGGACACGGCTCAAAAGTCGGAAACCATTACAAATTTCGAAAATGAAATTTCCGAAAATATAACATTGACATAAATGTTTTTTTTTTTGCGTCAATGTTTTTGACGTCATAATAATTTGTCAGGTTACCCTGTACCTTAAGTGTATTTTAAGTTCTAACAAGTGTATGCAACATAAATAATCAGATATCATAGGCCCCCCAAAGTAACCTTCAATATGGTCACGGAAAGCGGAAATCATAGAGCTGGAATGTTAAAAATTTTACATTTGGAGTCCGAACCAGATCAAACTTTATTCTGTAAAGATCCCCTTTCTCCCAAAAATAATTGTATAAATTGTGGGAAATACAAAAATCTTTCGATGATTATAATCGGACCATAAGTTTTGGAGATAATCAAAAATCGGATTTCTCAAAGACAGCCGAGCGCGACTTAAGCGTTCGCCATATTCTCATTTATAATCTGAGGAACCCATTTTCAATCCTTGGTTTTTAACATCTAGCTCCCGATTCTACATTTTTTGCTCTCGATATTTTCTGAAATTTTCCTTACTCTTTGTGAGCACAAATAAAATAGTCGGTTTCGTTTTCCGGGGCACGGCCAAATATTTTAAAAATTTAATATAAAATGCAAATAATAAATTAAAATGAATTTTTACGGACTGGAAGATCCTTAAGTTGATGTTTTTATTTCTATTGAAATATGCATCCCAAAAATGAATTTAGCAGAGCAAGTAATCTAATAAGAAAATTAGAAACATCAAAAACAATAATAATCACAATTTGAGCTAAGAATATTCCTATGTTACATATATATGCATACGTTTCTAAATACATATATAGAGTATGCACAAGTCTAGTCCAACTTTCCTTTCCCATCTCGTAGTCTATTTATGAAAAGCAAAGTACAACTTATGCTCTGCCTTTTGCTGTCTGTTAAATTTTGCACAAATGTCTAAACTTCAAAAACACAAAATAGACGCCATCTAGAACCAAAAGAAAAACGAAGCAAAAAAAAAAAAAATTTAAGGAATAAGCACAAAAATGAAATAAAAGCAAAGCAATAATAAAAGTTTTTGAAGCTTTTTGCGCATATTAAGCAATAAAAGTAATTTTTTCAAGCAGTTCAAGTTCCTGCCAAAGAGATACAAAAAGTAAACATTTTTTAAAGATGTGGCAACACTGCTGCATTGTTGAAGATGCCGCAGCGCATGAGTTGTTGTTGGGTTCATGTGTTAACGTGTACATATATGCTACTATATATACTTACTATATACTATAAAAGTATAAGCATTTTAAATATAACCCAACCATATTCTATTAGTAATTGTTTGTACTCACCAATTAGTTGATTGAAGCTGCAAATAGATAAAGCAAAGTTTTAATTTAATTTAAAATCAAGAATATGCAAATTTATGTATAAATATTTTGTACTAAACAAAACTGTCTTTGTTTAAACTTTCTTAATTAAAACTCAATAATGTGGCGCAAGCAAATTCTCACTGCACAGTGCTTAGTTTTTGGTGTTGCCAGACTTTGAAACTTTGTCGCGGTTTTAGGCCAAATGTAGTGTATTGCGCAACAAATTTTCAAACAAATTTTGTACAAGTTGACAAAACAAAAGTTATACTCAAAATGATGTCAACACGCACAAAGCCAAAACTTATTTTGCCCAACTAACAAAGTGCGAAAATTTTCAAGAGAGAGAGAGAGCTGCCACTGCGTTTCATAGATATTTTCATATATAATACATAGATTCCATAATCCGAGATCTTTTGTCAAGTGCTTCGAGTGGCTTTTGCCACTGAGCTTTGCTTTGTCTTTACACTAAAATTCAAAAACTAACTCAATCCATAATTGTTATCCTTGCTCAAATCAAACAAGTTTTCAGCAGTTTTCATTGCCAGACTGGAAAAACCAAAGCAAGCTGGCAGAAAACTTTCTTAATAGGTTTTTATACTAAGATAAACTTTTTTTCTCTCTTTTTATTATATATTTATGTTGCTAACAAACACACACACAGCTGCACGCATCAACTGCTCTAGTCAAAATTATATAAGTTGGCAGCTCTGCCAAAATTCAGTTTCAGTTATTGTAATTGATTTTCATTTTGAGCCCCGGCTGGTCTTAGTTCAAGTTTTGCTTATTCTTGTTTTTGGCTAACCAGCAAGTTGTTGACCAAGTTTTGTTGGTCCTGAATGCTTTCTGTATTTGACAAGCCGAGTTTGAGGCTAATGCATTGCCTATTGTTTACCGATTAGATTAGATGATGTATGGAAATATGGTAATATTATTCCTTTAGTGGTTTGACAGCTGTGGTAATTCTTGCAGGGATTTGTCTGGTATAAAGCATATAAGAACTCTCGCAATGCTATTTTACTTGGTTTTTGGACTTATGTGTAATTTTGTTACTTACTTTTTGGTGAATTTTTGTATTCTATAAAGCCTGAGAGCTTTTGGCCAAGGAATTTATTAAGTTTATTAAATACACTCATGTTTTATTTTTCTCATAAAGTACAAAATTTTGGCAAGTTGACTACTTAACCTTCATTTGATACGTGCAGTAAAGAATAATTGGCTAAGCTTTTTACTCTTAATCAGTGGCGCAGTGGGTGTTTCGTGCCCGGACCCCTTCCCCCAAAAGTTGAAAAAATGGTTTGACAATCTTTTGCGAGCTCTGATATATACACTTCGAAGTGAAGAACCCCGCCTAAGACCAAATTCTGTATCCTCATCTGCTCTTAATACCTTCGTTTACACTAACTTATCAAAGTTCTAGAAACCTTACTGCTCATATCCAAGATTTGCTTAATTAACAGTCCAGCTTTTCGCTTACCTAAGTTCTACGTATCTACAGCAATTTAAGTTCTCGTTTTGGCCCAAAAACATTCTCTCTCTCCTCTCTCTCTCTCTATCTCTCTCTCTCTCTCTCTCTCCCTCTCTCTCTCTCTTTTTCTCTCTTTCACTCTCTGTCCAACTTCAAGCCTCAAAACGCCCACACATCCAAACTATAACTCACTTCATCTCAAAGATATGCTAATTCCCAACTTTTGCCATATATTCCACTCACTTTCAATCTTTTTTACATTTTCGAAATGTTTCCACAATCTAAAAACCCAACTAAGCCTCAGATGACAACTCTTCGTCCTACTCACTCCTTGTCATTAGACACTAGTCACCACATATCCATGCATCAAGCAGTTAATCTTCATTTCTCTGGCATTTTCTACCTGCTGCAGGACTGCTGTCATTTGGTTCGTTGCTTGGGTTGGTCATGCATCAAACCCAACGACAAGCAAGATCCGGCCTAGGATTTGCAACTGGGCGAAAGTAAATCCACATATTTTTTGTCTCTATCTTTTTTCCATCTTGCTTTGCTGCGCAGCAAACTCAATTAAAATGTACGAGTAGGCGGAGTAGGGTCTGCCAAGACTACAAAAGCAGCGTCTGTCATTTGCCAACTCATTCTCGGCAGCAGCCACCCGCAATATATCTGTATATGATGCACAACAATCCTTTAATGTCTGGCAAGGTTAATCAAGAGCAACAACAACAACCACATTCATAATTAGAGCATTTCTGGGGTGACACTGGACACAAAAAAAAAGCAAACAGTGCTACTCCATAAAGGAAACCAAGTGCGGTTAGTGTTCCCAGTTTTGATTGGACTTGGAGTAAAAACAAACAAACGTTTACATTTCGCTACGGAAACTAGTTGTTGTTTTTTTCCTGCCTGTTGCAATACTTTTTGCGCTTCATTTAATAATTTAATGGCAACGAATTTGCTGCAGTTCCGAGCACAGACAATCCCAGGGAAACAATTTTTGCTGCTCTCTGTTTATGATTATTATTATTTTTTTGTATTGTCGCAACGGAAATGAGTTCTTGATGGCTTTTAGCTGGAAACTTATATTAAGGAGCAGTTCGGGCAATTCTGGCTGCGGCCTAAGCTTAAATATCTCCCACGCTTCTAACAAAAAAGCGCTCAGTTAATATGTACACCGAATAATCAGATATGCCTGAAAAAAAAGTGAAATGGAAATACTATTGTTGGTGCAATCCGACTATTATATACCCTGTGCCGTATTTACGCTTATAGCTTTAAAACGATCTTGATGCAGAATTTTATCATACAGCGTGTTTTTTTTAGAGGTTCACAACTTTGAAGCATTGACACCATTTAAAAGCTGATAAATGTTTTTTGTTGAGTTTGGTTTGACATTTCATTATGGAAGACCAGAGCAATGCTTGCAAATTGTTGAAATTTTTTATCAAAATAATATTTCCGTTTGTGAAACTTATTCAAAATTCAAAATTTTGGTTTCCGATGAAGCCCATTTTTGGTTGAATGGATACGTAAATAAACAGAATTGTCGCATTTGGAGTGAGAATATTCCATCCAATAAAGCCCTGTCCGTTTTAAGTTGATAATCCAGAGACAATGAATACCTGGATTTCAATATTTTATTATGATTTAAACTTGTGTAGCTTTAAATGCTCGAACACCCTTTGTTATATAGAGCAACAGCCTATAGAAATCATATTTAAACATTAATTTCATAAAATTTTCCATCCAATAAAGCCCGTTTTATTGATATTAAGAATATCTTTCTTTATTTTATTATGATTGCCGTAAAGAAGTGCGCTAGTTTGGCTGCGCAGAAAACTGGTTCAATTTTGTTTGGTAGCTATATGAAATAGTGCACCAATTTTGATCAAACTTCACACAAATGTTTATTCTGAAAGAAAATACAAATGTGCGAAGTATAATTACAATTGGTCCACTATTTCACATAGCTACCATACAAAAATTGAAACCTGCGCTCTCTTTTTCAGAGAGACAAAAATAACGAATAATAATTCGAATTGTTGGATCATGCATTTCACTCATACAAACTAATGGGATATTGGGATATTACAAAAAAAAAAAAAACTTTATAGTAACGTACGACCGACTTTGTGATACTCTGTACCATCACAGAAAAGAGATCTCGATCAAATTCAACAATAAAAAAAATGTTTGAATGCCGAATTTGGTTGTGATAAACGTTTTTCGAAACCGATTGGTCGTATAGGAGCATATGAAATAGTAGAGCGATTGATCGTATAGGAGCATATGAAATAGTAGACCGACTTAACACTAGACCCAACAAATTTTTTACATGTAAATTGCGCATATTAAAAAAAAAAAAAATACGGAATTGCTGGTATGGTTGTGTAGCTTGAACCTTTAGCTTCCAAATAAACCAAATTTCATAGTCCATATCTAACATATACGCGATACATGTGACTCAAACAAACATGTGTTCTTTGAAAACACGGGTCTAGGGTTAAACATATTTTGGTATAGTACTTATATATGAATGGCTCAACTGCCAAATCGATTAAATCCACTTTTTGAATTATCCGAAATTTAAAAGTCCAAGTACTTTGGTATCATCCATAAATTACGTGACGCTGATTTTCGTCAAAATAAATTCATATATTTCCCGTAGTTCTAGTTTTCGGTATAGTGTATAAATCGAAAGTTTTATTGTAGCTCTTATCATCTCTGAGATGTAGGTGCTCATACAGATAAAGAAGCGGACTTAACTATATCAACGGTTCTACTCATCCAAAAGATTTTGGTAACTTTGTGGGGACTTCCACTTCATTTTCACTTCTTTACAAAGGTTTTCGACACAAACTTAAGGTACTTTGTTCTTAAGATATATTTTACTTAAGGCACTGGGATGTGAGACCAAAAACTATTGTCAGACATAGAAACAAGCTAAGTCAGATTTTTTCGTGCTAATTATTTTACAGTACAATTTACCTTTAACGAACTACTTCTACATTGCTTTTAGGATCTTCTTGTGATAAAAAAAATTTCTGTTTAATAAATTTTCTATATAATGAACCAATATAATGCTCCAGTCCGAATTCGCTGTACGGAAGCTCGACTGTCTAGGCGTTTTATTTCGCATTTTTTTTTTCCTCAACTTAATATGTATACCCCTTAATATTCAAAAAATAGTGTATAAAAAAAACATAACATGTATTATTTCAGCTGCTTTCAATGTCAGCTTGTCTGTTTTGAATTTATGTGTCTGCATTTTATTTGGGCATAACGCAATTTCCCGCATTGTTTTTGTCCATTGTAATTAGTTTCCAGTTGATAAAATGCTCAAAACGCAAAAACCCAATGAATTCCGAATACTGAATATGCAATAAAATCGAACGAGCAGTGTACATGGTTTTTTGCTTAAATATGTAGATGACTTTTTGTGATCTGTTTGCCATTAGGAGGCTGTGACATTAAAATTGAAACAGGCATTGAAATTTGCTGCAATTCGTTTGAACTTTAAATGTCAAGGACTTGTTAAAATGCAAGCCTGGGCTTAGTAAAGCATAAGGCGTAAACCAAAATGTCAAATGTCAAAAGGCTAAAGTGTTCAAAATGTCAAAGTTTCAGCAATATCTAGTCAAAAGTAAAGAGAAATTAAGGTATAATGGAAAAGTTGTTGAGCACAATAAATGTCAACAATAAATATTAAATAAAATTGACTTGGCTATGTAATAGAAAGGAACAAAAACAAAAAAAAAAATAGCAAGAAAATCAACAACACGTCAAAAAAAAAAAAAAAAAAACAAAGCAAAATCTATAGAATATATAAATAAAATAATCACGAAAATATTGTTACCATGACCAAGGAACAATGGAAAATACGAGTAATAAACACTTGAGCGGCACAACCAACTAGCCCGTAACTAGTTGCTTTAAGCAGTAGTTAAAAACCACTTACTTTTCTTACAAACCGCCAAGACAGCAATGCAGAATATGACAACTTATAGCAACTGCTGTTAAGAAAATAAATTATCTAATCAAAAGTTTTTCATTTTTTTAAGTAAAGCTTGATAGTGAGTTCAAGGAAATGTGACGTAAATCAAAGAGAATTCACAAACGAAACTTTAACCTTTCTTCAAAATAATATATATATTTAATCCATTTAATTCCTACAAGGAACAAAGGGCTGAAATCAGTTTCAGTAATCAGATGAGTGGGTGATTGGCCTCAACAACCTAGACTGGTGCTGGGGCTGCCAGCTAGGCCACCAGACTGGCCTCCAGAATCATAGAGACTGGGAACGGCGGACTTCTTAGCAGAGAGGTATTACATGTTGATTTCTCGCTTACATCTCGGGACGTCCAGGTGGCAAAGGACCAACCGGATAAGTCGCCGATTGCAGTTAGCTTCGAAAGCTCCCCATTGACCTTGTCAGCATGAAAGGCCCTGCCAGTAGCTATGCTACCGCCGGCTTCGCTCTCGAGATCATAGCATCTACTGAGCCCCCTCACCACGACAAGGTCACAGCTCCTCGAGGTGCTATACATATATATTTCCTAGAGTTCCAAGGTGGAACCATAGGGCCACAAAAAATAATACAAACTATTAATTTCAATCAATTTTATTTTTTATCATTTTATCACACCTTTTGATCAAATCATCTTTCATGTCGATACAAAATTTTTTGTACTTAAATATTGACGTATAACTGAAAAAAGTGACCAAAAACATGTTTTTCGTAAATATTTCGAAAACGGTGCTTAAGATCTCGATCCTAATTACGCTAAAAAGCTGTTTTTTAAGAAGGTTCACTCGCCGATCCTTAAATTTGTAAGCATATTTGGTAGGTACATAAAAAAAACTTTAAAATACTCAGAGACTTTTGAAATAATCAGACATCTGACTAGAGAACATTTTGTTTTAGGTATTTTTTGTTCAGCAGGCTGACATTGGCCTTATTTAAGGCTCCCACATAAGCTGTATATTTTTTTCTAAGTTATTGATGTTCTTGCAGTTTAATGTGACGTCACATAGCCTATAGCCAGCGGCGGATAAAGACGCTTCCAACAAAATTTCATTTGTCGAATTATGCTAAGCGACTTAGAAGTTATCAGTAAACAGATGAACAGATCATACATATTTATTCCTTATACTCCATAGTGAAGCATAGGGCTGCAACAAAATTCTTAAATCTACTTCTATCCGATGACATCCTTTTAATTTCATTCCAGTTCGTTTCACTTGCTTCAATTTCTTTCTCTAACGCCCCCTTCTGCGTGATCCTTGAGGGTTCCATTCGATGGTTTGCCTTGTGATGCCTTGCGGGGCTTTTCTTAGCGTATGACCTATCCAGTTCCATTTTTTCTTCGTTTTATTTATCTTAATGGGACTTTGTTTTGTTAGTGGCCACAGCCTCTCATTTGATATGGTTTCTGGTCATCGTATTCATACATACATAGAGGTAAAGCATATAATCATACTTTTTGCCGTCTGTTTTTCGAAAAAGTGAATTCAGCACAATTTTCAATAGCGAAGAGTATTTCGTTGAACAAGCATCGGTAATTACTTAAAAAACCACATACAAAAAACTTGTAAAAAAAAGGTATCTCTTAGATTAACCTTCAACTAGTTAGCTCGTTGGTAGTTCATCAATCTACCCTACTGCTGGCTAGATCTGGCAACCCATATAACCATTCATTCCATTTATCACCATTTCGAGTATTTATTTATTTGTTTGCGGTATTCACAGCTTTTATACACTGCGCAGACATATAAATAAAAATAAATTAATTATTAATATTTTTGTTTGTACTCCATAGCGAACCAACAACAGCACACAGCTGGCGCTTTGCCAAACAACCCCAACCCCAAACCAACCGCCACCAAACACTTTCACCCCCCATTTGACCAACAAAAACAACGTCCTCGAGAACACAATAACCAGCCAACAATGGCCAGCACTTAAGCGTTTGCGTTTATTATTATTTTGCAAGTGTCGCTGTCGAAAAGTTGCTCTTTACTTTTACTCATCCTTAAGTTGGTCCTCTGGAACTGCCCCCGGTTCCACTGTGGCTCTATTACTGGGTTGCCCCCTCCCTCAAGGCGCTTAACTGGCATTAGTTAAAGTTAGGCGCTTATTTTTATTTTTATGTATATGTATGCATCTACTTAGACTTATATCTATGAAAAGTCCGCGCATTTGTGGGCGCCTTTTTTTTGGGGGATTTACTTAAGTGCGCTAAAGTGCTTTGGATTTCGACCCAAACTTTTCGTTTTCGTTTTTTTTGCTTTAGTTTTCCATTTTATTCATTTGCTTTTTTTCGACTTGTGCATAAATTGAAAAGCAGTGTTGGCAGCAGACCAATTACTAATTACTTCAAGGTGTTGGTCGTATAAAAAGTGTTGAAAAAAATAGAAAATTGTAAGCCGGGCTTAAAAAAAGAAAAATCGGGTTAATGTGGATTGGCATTAAGGCAGACGCAAAATTTAAATATAATAAGTAATTGAGGTGTTTGTTGGGCGTGTTTTAAGCTCTGGCGGAAGTTGCTGTCAGTTATTTGTTGTGAATAACTTTCAAAAGCGCATCCATTTCTATGTGGAACTAAGCAAAACCAAGTAATTGAATTAAAGCGAAACGTAGCTGAAAACTTTAATTTTGGAATTGGGTTAAGCTGGCGTTATATTAAAGAGACTATAGAGTTAGTTGATTGAAAATTTATACAAATTAATGAATTTACAAATGAAATATTAAGCTATTTTACTAAATTAAACCAAAAACTTGCAAACCAGCTCAGGGTTTGTTGTTGCTTTAGCAAACAAACTAAGGCTGATTAACTTAGTATATGCTCTAATAGCAATGGAAATATTGACTTGTTTTTTGCTACAGATTTAGATACGTACATAAGATTATAACCCAATATTGAGGAAAGAAGATTAGTCGCCACACAAAAAAAATTTGTTAGTGTCTGATAGGCGTTGACTTCTTTAAAAACACAATTTGCATACCCACGCAAACTTTTATTTAAAATGCATATTTGGCAAAATGTTGACTTAAAATAAAGTAAATACTATTTAAATTATCGATAAACATTCATTTTGCTATACAATAGCCAGCATTTCTCGAATAGTTGCTTATAATTCACAACTACTTAAAGCACAAGTTGATACAAGATTTTAAATTTTTTTGTATCATATTGATTATTCGTTTCAATTATATTTTCGTATTTTATTATAAGTTTATATAATTTTCTAATATGGTCATGTTTTTCAGTTTCACTGATATGGTATAAAAAAAAAAATGTAAGAAAAAAAAGGACTGACTTAGAAAGCATTCTACAATTCAATTTATCTTGCTTAATATTTTAAGGAATTTGCAAAAAGGTGACTGCGTCATAGGTGTTTACCTTTGTTTTTACATTTGGGTCGGCCCATTTATCCTTCAATTCTATAAATAGTACAAAAAAACTGTTCCAACTAAATAATGTTCAAAATTAAATTTTATTTGTATTGGAAGGCATACCCAGAAGTTCATATTTTGGGTAGTAGAAGGCGCGAAAGTGAAAGTTACACAAGCAAAATATGCTATAATTTAAAACGCTCTAATTTGTGAACCACTTGAGATTATTCTACTTCTCCCAAACCCTTGTTAACCACTTTTCGAACTCGCTTATGCTCCTTATGCGATCTCGGCATTCGTCTGCAGGCATTCCGATCCTGAATCATGTCAACGCTGAGATCCATTCGTTGCTTATATTTTTGCATTTGAAAAAATGTGAGGTTTTTGGCACTCGTGCATGGATATTCGTTAGTTATGGACTTTCCTTTTATACCGGCGGTTGTCTCCAGATCCGGTAACCAATCGCATGCACCGATCTTTGGAAGATCTTTAAAGATGTTAAAAATGTGCCTCAGGCTCAATATGATTTAAAACATAATTTTGAAGATCTACAATTTTTTCCTTTACATCATAACGAAAAAGGGCAGGTGGTGGATCAAAATGATGGTGGTTACGAAAAATTGTACTATCAAGCCAAAATGCTTCTTAGTTTCTGGGCCAGTGGCGGATCGACTCTTTTGAGCTCTGATATACATATATACACATCGAAGTAAAGAAGGAAGAGATAAAACAATTCCAGCACTAGCTTGTTACAAATTTGTTGGAAATAAGCAATGCTTCAACACTTAAGCTCCCACTTTATATACCTCATCAGAGCTTAACTTATGCCAAGTTCACTGCGCGCATTTACCAACACTTATATTTTCTCGCTTAACCAAAGCAGCGCTGCGACGCCTCCAACATGCATATAAGTGGGTGAGTGTATGTGTGGTTGAGTGCGTGTGGTTGTATGAGTGTTAATTTATTTCACATTCAAACTCATTTGATAATCTAAATTGTAGCAATTAAAATTAATTTACATGCGGTTGAAACTGAGTTTTTTTTTTATTCAGTCTTTCATTTTTACAAATTTGGCGTTAAATGCAGCCAAAGCTCAGTGGCAAAGAACAAACAACACGCACTGTCAGCATGCCAGACCATAAAATGGCAGCCACACACACATTTGCACACACACAGATACACACATACGCATATTTGAGGTTGCCCTTTTGAAATAGAGAGAGGGAGGAGTTCAGAAAAAAAAGAAAACACATTTTTAAAAGGCAGCAAACAGAAAATGTGAAAAATCAACAACTAAATGGAAAGTGAAATTAATTGCAGCCTTGGTTGGTGTTGGTGTTTTTCACAGTATTGTTGTTGTTGTTACTGGGCATAGCGCCAAAGCCAAAGTCAACACACACACACACGCACAACAATTGAAGGCGTTCACGCGAAGAGTTTTTGAAAATAAACTTGTGAAAAATGAACTCTCTGAACTGCCAATTAAAAGTTTAATATAAATAAAAGTTAATGCCAACTTGTTTAATTATTCAATTTATGGCCTTAGACTTGGCTCTATTAATAATACTCACTAAGTAAGTGCTAAGTCTTTATATATATATATCTGATTTACACAGAAAAAAACTCAATTAGTAAAAAAAAAAGGTTAAGGAAATATGTTAAATCTGGTCTTATTAAAAATCGCACTTTTTAAGTCGAATTTTGGAACAAAGTTCCTTAGCTCCTTTTTGAAAGAAAGTTCCATAATGCGGATTATGGAATGCAATTTCTTAACACTGTTTTTGATGCAAAGCTTCTAGCAGAGCTCAGATTAAAATGGTATAAAAATCGTCACGTAACGAAAAATTCATATTCGTGAAGTTCCCAAAATCATCATAAGTCATACACAAGAGTATCGAAGTTTGCAGACTGGTTCAATTCTCAGTCTAGAATAACACTAGTTTACAAATTAAAGGGTCATCGAGTGAACCTACGTAAAAAAGCGTTTTTAGGGTAATTTCGGGTCGAGAAGCACGAAAATGACAAACATTTTTTTTTTTAGCACCGTTTTCGAAATTTTTTCATAAACATGTTTTTTGGCACTTTTTTCAGTTTGGTCAAAAATTACACTTTTTTTTGTCTTTAGTTGCTTGTAACTTTTATAATTTTTAATCTGCACAAAAAAGGTTGCCATTTTCGTGTTTCTCGACCCAAAATTAACCTAAAAAACACTTTTTTACGAAGGTTCATTTTTCGTGTAAACTAGTGTAATTTTTGTAGTTTTTAAAGGATCTAGATACTACTACTACTGCTACTGTCGTCCTTCTCTCCTAGTGTAGCATAGGGCCTCAACAATCCTACGAAATCTAACTCTGTTTGACGCTTCGCTATTCATATCTCTCCAGGAGTATCCGACATCTTGTAATTCACGGTCGAGAGCCCCCGGGCGGCGACTGCCTTGCGGGTTCCAACGCAATGCTTGCTTGGGGAGGCTGGTCGACGGTTTTCGCAATGTGTGGCCAATCTATTTCCACTTTCTTCGCTTTATTGCTACCACTGCTTGTATGTGT
This sequence comes from Chymomyza costata, assembly GCA_018150985.1. Taxonomy (NCBI): domain Eukaryota; kingdom Metazoa; phylum Arthropoda; class Insecta; order Diptera; family Drosophilidae; genus Chymomyza; species Chymomyza costata. The sequence continues at coordinate 151,554 of JAECWU010000698.1, read as the reverse complement.
TGAGTACGCTCTGGCCACCAAATCTTCAATATAAGACAAAGACATTTGTTGATAAGAACTTGGATGCGTGATTGTATGCTTTGCAGTGCTTTTCCACGTTTTGCCCTAACCGGTCCCAAGCCCGGTTGAGAAAGAAGGAGGGAACAAGATCAGTGGCCTGAATAACTTTTACAAAACTCAGCGTCTCAGGGAGTAGGTGAGCATCAAAAATCGTAAGAACTTACTAAGGAAAGCTGATCCCTCTAGTCTTTGAACCCATCACTCATTGACTAAAAACTATATATGCAACAAAGCATGGATCGCAACGTAAATGGATACGACTCTCCACGGGGTAACCTATCAAGGTCGAATAATCCCCCTGCCTTGGCAGCAGGCGCAGCGGATGTGGAGGTGCCAAGTTCAGGCTTTAGTATAACGATGAACGAAACCGAAACATCCTACCACAACAAAGGATCTAGATAAAATACCAAAAACTGCGCCAAACGAGCTTATAAACTTATGATGCACATCGATTTATATTTCAGTTTCTAAGTTTTTAATTAAAAAAAAAAAAATTTTTCATTATTTAGTTAATTGTGACTTAACTACTGATTATTTTTGAATCAATTTTATTTTATCATCTAAGTTGTCAAAAAAGCTCTTTAAAAAATATTCACTTTTTTTTAACCTTAAAAAAATATATACCTTTAAAATTTTCCCATATGCTATAAAAATCCATTTGTTTTTAAATCACTTTTCTGCTGCCTTATTTTCTCAGTGTAGGCAATCACTTAGTTTGAATATTGATTTCTTGGCTTGAATTTCACGCATTTATTTTGATTTCATTTATCAAAAACATTTCAAATCTCCGCCCTCTTGGACCTTATATCATTTTTCTTGTTGCCATTGTTGCCGCACACACACACACATACCTTAGTTACAAAGATACAAAACGACTCGAGATTTCGCACGCCATTCATTGCATTCAGTTTTGGATTTCCTTTCATCCTGACATCTAGCAGAAAATGACACTTGACACGATTCCGCGCAAACGGAGACAACTCTGAATCCCCTGCTAACTGCCTTTACGTGAGCCATCCTAAGCCGAACAATGACAAACCTCAGAGCTTTTTGCTGGTCAGCCAACTGTTGACATTGTTAAATGAATGAACTAAACTTGGCTTACACAATGGCTAGGAGCGGGGAACGTCCCGCGAATTTTAGTCTTAAGTTTGTGGCAAAGTAGTTTGATGGAGTCTCTTGAATTTGAAGTGTGCTTTGCACAGCATGTGGCAACACTAAACTGTTTAAGAGCTGTGAGGTATTAGTTGGAAATTACGATGCTGGGAAAATATATTTGTGATGTGTTAGATATCTCTTTTAAAGGCATTGTAATTCAAAGTAATACATCAGTGAGATACTTTATGTAATGTATAATAAAAAAATATATATAAAATATTTTTCATAGTCGAGAACTTTAGTTATGGTTGTTAAATGCTGACAAACTGAGAAAACTTTTCAACTATTTTTATTGCATTTTGAATTTCGGAACTGGTTCCAACTTATTGTACTACCTTCATATTTTTCCAAACTACTTTGCTAGAATCAAGTAATTAAAGTGAAAGTTTTGGTTACAAATTATAAATTTGTTTCCCCAATTTTGTATGTAAAGCAATGAATCCATGTAAATAATTGGAATAATTATAAAAAACACAAAGATTTTGATAAATTCGTAAAACTAGGGAGCTCTGCCACCTGCTCGCTTCGATTCGCAATAACTTTCTAAAGCGCTCATTTATTCTATTCTTTTTCTACTTTCTTAAATTTTTTTTTTTTTATTTAAAGCTTAAGAAAAATTTTAACGCTTCAAAATGGGAATTGTGGTAATGAAAGCTTTACCTAGTCAATGTTAACTATTCAACTATAAAATATGTAAAAATCACGAGAATAAAAATGAAATGATTTTAAAAGTGACCCGCTTAACGTTTTTAGAATCAATTGCTATCTGCGGAAGATTTGCATAGGAAAATAGATGCCCTTAGTGTATTAATGTTTAACATAACCTTCCTTTTCTAGACCACAAATAGATCAAATCAATTTTCTTAAGTTTTATAGGATTACTTTTTTTAAAAGCCAAAAAGAAGTAAAGGGTAATTTTTTAAGAGCTTTCGGATTTTATTTAAAGCAAAATAAAATTCAGAAAAATGTATGAAATCTTTATTTGAGTCGATAGAACGATCTATATAATTTAATGTTCAAAGATAATTTCATGTAAATGTTGACCGGGGCTGCGCCTCAAATGGTTCATACGCTGGGTCCAATTTTGGCATACTCTTTCCAACATATCTGGCTGGTATCTCACGAATAAATTCTTTAATAGTAACTTCCAGTGCTTCAACCGTTGCGGGCTTGTTGCTATAAACAAAAGCCTTAACATTGCCCCACAAAAAATAGTCTAAAGGCGTTAAGTCTTACGATCAAGGAGGCCAATTGACCGGCCCCAAACGTGAAATAAAGTGTACACCGAACTCGCCTCTCAATTGTGCCATTGTCCGCGTGCTGTTTGGCATGTGGCACCGTCTTGTTGAAACCACATGTCAGGAGAGTTCAGTTCTTCCATAGTGGGCAAAAAAAAGTTTGTAATCATCGCACGGTAGCTCGCTTGGCAGTTCATGCAATGCTTTCGGCTGCTCTTAACACCAAATAGGGCAATTTTGCTTGCTCACGTATCCATTCAACCAGAAATGAGCTTCGTCGCTGAACGCAATTTTCCGATAAAAAAGTGGATCTTCATCCAACTTTGCCAGCGCTCATTCACCAAAAGTTAGCCGTTGTGGTAGGTCGTGTGGCTTCAATTGTTGCACCAGCTGTATTTTAAAAGGTTTTACACCCAAATCCTTTGGCAAAATTTTTTACGTAGTGGAGTAACAGACGACCAATTGCTGCGAACGGCACCTACTCGATAATGCAGGATCATCAACAACACTGATGGATACAGCTGCGATATTTTTCTCTGTCCGCACTCTACGTATGCGTGTTGGTGGTTTAATGTTCAATAATGTAAAATTTTTAAACATTCCGAATAGCCGCCTCAAAAGGTCGCCCAAACTGACTATAAAATGGAAGGAGCGCACGACGCACTTTCTTAACCGTGCATGAATTTTGATAATAAAATTCCATAATCTGCAAGCGTTGTTCGTTTGTAAGTCGCTTCATGGTTAAATTATAGACCAAACTGAACATGTTTAACAGTAACACAAGACACAAAAACAGCTGAGCTGATAAAAAACAGTGTTGCCAAAAAGAAAGTTGCTAAAAAATCACCTTTTATTAAAAGTTTAGTAACTTTTGCCATTAAATGGAAATCAAAAATTCTATAAGTTGCAGTGTTGCTTTGATAGCTTAGCTTTGCAAAACTATACTTAAGTGTATTCAAACTTCTTCGCGCAAACAATTTGCTGAACTCTCTGATTTGCTCGAGTTTTGTTTTCGGTTTTAATTTGCAGCATAAGTTGATGACACTTCAAGTTGAAATCACAAATGCATTAAGCGCAACTGAAACTGAGACCAAACCCCAAGAGTGTCTCTCTACTGGCTGGATAACCTGGTCAACTATCTGTGTGGAAATGCATTTATCCATTTAGCATGGTGCAAAAACTTTGGACCAGACTTTGCTACGTGCCACATATAAAAGCCAACACTTGGCACGTAGTAGCCGTAATGCACGGTAACAAAAGGTTTGGGAATAGAGGTAAAAGGGGTGTGTGCTGGTTAGGATGGTACTCTTTTCTGTAGCAAATCCCATAAAAATAAAAGTAGTTTTGCGCTAAAGAAGTTGCAATTGCAATTTAATTTCAACCGCAAACACAGTCATAGTCATAGTCATAGAGTTGCCACCGCCACCGCAGCAACCCTAACGAATTGCAAAGTGCAGAACTCAAAAAAAAAAAAAAAAAAGGAACGGCAGGAGAATCCAAAAACTAAAGAAGCAAAAAATAATGGCGCCAGCAATGAACGTGCAAGTTTGGTTCACTTGGAAAACAAATGGCTGCAATGAGTTTCAGCAGAGGGTCGGACCCCACTCATTGCTGCCCCTGACCAAGCAGTGAAGCGTGCCCGAACCTTTTAGCAAGCATCCAGCTGGCTGCGATTCCATGCAGTATCCCACAATAACATAATGCCATATAACATTTTCCATAGTCACTTGTTTGTTTGTTTTTTTGTTGTTTCTGGCTTGGCAATGCATCTGTGTCACATTTATCATTGAATCACATTTTAACCACAGGATATTTGATCTTGTGCCATTTGACATAAGTTTTGAACAGGGGGTGTCCAAGCCGCTGCCTCCTCCCTCCCCTATTTAGAGCATGTGTACAGTCGTACACTTGCCAAATGTTTTGCTTTTCTTGGGGGTTTCCTTTTCTTCTTCCATGCTTGGGGTTGTGCCCCAAAACAAAATCAATAAACCAATAAACATATTGCCATACATATGTTTATTTAATACTTTGCTCTCTACTTGCCATTAAAGTGAACTGAAATGTGATTGTAAAAGAATTTAATTTCAATTCTTGTCTTGGTCTTAATTATTTTAATATAATTAAAAGCTGTTTGCCATGCAAAGTCCTTGTCACAAGGCGCGTTCCGAACTGATGACAAGAGGACGACATATCCGCTTGAAGGCATGACAAGCAGCGCAGCTAATTTTCCAGAGTTGGACAAACTAAAGCAGGAAACAGCAACAGTAGCAAAAAAAAAAAAAAAAAAAAAATTAAAATTTGTATTTGGTGCTATCAAATACTTGAATACTCTGTAAGTTAAAATCTTCTGGTAAAGCAAACTGGAAATTTATCAAAAATGAAATTTTTAATAAGATCATAAAGTATATTCGGACTGAAGGCCTACGTTGCTCTGGTTACAAACCTTTTATAACATAGAATTATATAAGTAAAATTAATAAATTATAAAGTATATTAGTCATAAACCCCCAAAGACTTAAAAACGTACTTTTTTATTAACATTTTTTAAGTTTTAAAAGGACTCGAATTTTAAATACATGCCATTATGCATACAAAAGTTTCTTGGCCCAGATTCTTATGCAGCTTTTTAAATTTGAAGACTGCCCGAAAGATTTTTAAAAACTAACGCCGAATAAATTTATTCAGATAATTTCAGTTTTTAAACTTAACTTATTATGCCTTTATATAAAAGAAATGTTTGTTCCACTTTTTATTTTATTTGCACTGAACTACTGAATATTTTTGAACCAATGAGAGGTATCGAGGCACATTTTTATTTCTCGTCATCGTGTTCGAATGCATTTCTTAAACGATTCGAACTTATTTAAAGTTACAAGTGATACTTGTTTACAACTCTAAAACTCTCGATTTTTGTATATACCGGACTAACTATCTTAAGACCCGCTCCTGTCGCAGAGCTTAAGCTTTGTAAGCTTAGAATGGAACTCAGCTTGTCTATTATCAACGCCAATTAGAAAACAATGTAAAGCATATAGGAAATTATTGAAGGTGCAACTTTTCAAAACAACGCACTATGGGACAAACGACCACTTTTAGTACAATTAATTAACAACTTTAAAACAAAAAAACATTTTTTGGTTTATTTTTTTTTAGTCTTATAATAACCAAATAAATGTACATGTAGCTAAAATGGGCTTGGTAACGCCCTTTTTTATTAAAAAAAAAGTCCTGAAATATACAAATATTTTAATCTTATTGTAAATAGTAAGTCTACTACACGCAGCTGTTGTTATTCCTCATGGTCTTCGTTGCCAAGCTCTATGTTGCATTGGAATTCGAGTTGACCCATATCAAGCTCACCATATTGATTGTTAGACATGCTGCCTAAACTATTCAAAGAGCTTGACAATAAATTTAAATCTTCAGAAGGAAGACACAGTCTTTTTTGTATTTGGATACGTCTGTATAGGTGAATTGATGATATAATGGGATCTGTTGTGTCTACTGTCTATTTGATCGACTGATTTTACTTGCATGATCAGACTTATATAATTTATTGCGAGACTCGGCACCCACCTCTCCAAAGTACCCTACTGGAAGAACAGTGTTTTCTTTGACATCACATGAATGCACGAGAATTTTGTGTACTGTTGCAATCATGGGCAACCAGGAAAAAGTTGAAAATTCTTATGCAATTTGTCCAATTCGAAGACAACTGGCAGCAAAAGCTTTTACTTTTATCAGCTAAAATTCTCGTTTCGTCTTTAAGCCAGGTGGCACTTATTGCCGCTTTAAAGCAATTAAAAAAGGCATCCTCTTTTGCGTTCTTTGTCGTCGTTGGCTTCCACCTGGCAAACAACTTCGCATTTCCGAAACCTTCGGTGTTGTGCTATAAAATAAAATTCGCACCAAAAAGCGCAAAAAAGCGCTTAGATATGACATGCATTTGAAAGATGATTGAACATTCTAACACAAACAACCAACTTTATTGGTGGAATAAGCTGGACTCATTTTGTAGCTCTATTTAAAAACTCATTTTTGTTACAAATTTTTACTTACAGCAGTGTTTAAGCGTTGATAACTTAACAGCGGCGCGATCTGTTAAAATTTTTGTTACGTAACATTGCAGATATATGTTTGTATGATTACAAAAAATATTTTAACGACAATGAAGAAAATGGGTTTTGGCCAGCTAAAGTGTTCGTTTGCCCCATAGTGCAACGTCACCTAGCTTTCCCATTTACCCTCTGGTTCATTATGAAAAATTGTAGCATGAAAAAAAAATAGGCGGAAGGAACGTCCCTATCGGGAGTCTCTCGGCCACGCCAGTTTTTTTTTTTTTATCGAGTCTGCAGTAAAATGTCTTTGGTGCCTTGCAAATCTCTAGAAGACCCAATAATACCATTCCCTCCGCGCAGAGTATAAAAAAATGCTTTAAAAAAATCCATCTACTTAAATGTAGACAACAGCTGAACAGAGGAAAAAAAACACACACACACCCACAAAAATTAGCAATAGTAGCAACAAAGAGGCAAATGAAAACAAGCCGGAAGAACTATAGCTCCAAGGGCCCCAACCCTCGGGGCCCAGCCCTAATGCGGACACCAAAACTTTTTTGCCACTTGCCGCCTCACTTCTACGCCTCTCATCCTAATTATGCTTTGGCTTTGTTATTGAAGATAAAACGAACAACGATTGAAGCGTGCAAAATTTGAGTGAAAAAAAGTTTTTCTTTACGGACTAGACTATTTGACTTGATGTGTGTGGGGGAGGGGGGGGTTCATGTGTGTGCTTGTCTGCTAATATAATAAAATATAATGCTGATGTGTTTGCTCCGACTATGGCAAACACTTTAGGCTCGAATCAGTCTGTGCCGAATCAGTTTGCCCCAAAGTTTCACATCAAATCATCAAACCAACTGTTTGCCGCTTTATCAATGATTCAATACGAAGGGGTCCAGCCAAATGTTGTTGTTGCTGGTATAATTTTTTATGTAGCTTGTTTTGACTTCAACTCACAGCTTCCATTGGCAACATTATCATCAAGTTTTGCTGCTGCTTGAATTTTTATGAGTAAAGTGGTCCCCCCATAATCATTACGTATGAGTGCCATTACGCAGCAGCCACAACAACAACAACATCATTAACATTATCATTTACCGCCAGAGCAACACCAAAGCAGTAGACCCCCCCTCTCTCCTAATTTAGACCAAACAATGATGTCGCGCAAAATATGCGAATATAAAAGCAAACTATTTTTTGACTGCTCCAAAAATTTGATAGAGTAATTTGTCAATAAAGATAAAGATAAATGTGTTTACACTTTAGAGCAAAGAACTGTATCCAGTTTTGGGTCATGTGCAACAAACTGGAGTTACTTTTAGCGCCAAAGTCTTTAATGTAACTTTGACGCTAGCAACAGTTTAAGTGGATTTATTATCTTTGCTTTTGCTCAGAACAAGCAAACTATTTAAGCCAGAACTCAACTAGCCAACTCGATTCGAGCAGTGACGCAGCAAGAAGGGATCTAGGAGCTAAATCCACAAAAGCGCTATAAAGCGCTATCAATAAATCCGATAAACAATAACGATAGACAGTTGCTTGGAATCTGTTGCGATAGTTGGCAAAATAAGAATCTTGCTATATTTTTAGCTTATACAATATAGGGTGGGCCATCTGTTAAATTGTTTGTTAATTGCATTTTATTCGCGTATTTTGCAACAAAATTGGAGAACTACTCATTTATGCATGAAAAATTATAAAATTAAATTAAAAATTAAATAGACCTGGCTCTAGAGGCCCGTATACGAACATTGTAATTTTTGATGACTTTTTTTTGACGATAACTCATCTGGCTGTTCTCGGATCGCTGATAATGGTCCGTGGGCTTTAATTGTTGCGTCATCTGGATCTTGTAAGCGTTCATGCTCAGATTCAAATGCAAAGTTCAACGTAAAGTGATTCAAGCAAGGTGTAATTCTTGAGAATGATGGTGCGTCGATGTTCCCGGCGACTCGTCAACCCCTTTCCACTTTCACGCGTTGTTCGGTTGTTAAACGATCCATGCCTAAAATTGAGTAGTTTTGAATCCACTTTGGACAGGTATGTTTCAAATTATGAGTGTTTAAACAACCAAACCAACAGTTGGCCCACCCTATATAAGCAAAGAATTTTGGAAAATAGCGCACAAAAATTTCAAATCGCAATGGATCTTCAAATTTGACAAAAAATAAATTGTTTTCTTATGACGCTCCGAATCCGAAAGAATATACAAATCCGTTTGGCCAATTCTGAAAGCAGATTCGAATTAAGGCGTAAAAATACTTAAGAAAACATATAACTCGTCCTCAGATAACTTCACGTTTGCCTGACAAGCAATAAATACAAGTTTTCGGCATTTTTTTGTGTGGCTGTGTAGTCAATCAGAAAATTTGTCTCACTAATCTAGAACATTGTTAATACCGCAGTTTAAGGAATTATAATGCTGTGATAACATTTAATCAATTTCTTGTTTATCTTAGAGAGTTATTGGACAAACTTTTTCTTCCTTTTTTTTAAGTGACGCTACAATAATTAGTAAGTGAAGTCAGAAAGGCAGGGAGAGGTTTAATATATCCTTCCCTCCTCAAATCTTTTAGAGTTCATCAAAATTTTCAAGGTTACTTGAGCCCCCAAGGGGCCTAAATATCATTAGGGTCAATATACCCGAATCTGTGTGTCTGTTTGTATGAACGCCTAGATCTCAGAGATACCTTATTATGGTACGTTACGTTAGACAAGTTTATTATATATTTCTAATATCGGGGCTATATCATATAGTCCACATAAGGGTGTTTCAGAGAATATCGAAAAAAAAACAAAAAGTGAACGGATTTTTATCTCTTTCCCCCCAAGACACTTATAGTTCATAAAAATTTCCGAGTTTGAACATTTTTGGATTTATGCTCACCTTTTGCTTTTGGCAGGAAAAATGCATCAAAGCGATAATTGATAGAACGAGACGATATATATTGACGTTAAGCACTGATAACAATTGCCTAACCATAATTTCTTCTTTGTGAAGAATGCTTAAAAGCGTGGTCAAAAAACTTAATACATTTCGATAGATTTTGTTTAACTTTTGAAACATTTGTGTATTTTGTGTTACTTTTTTGAATAATAAATAGTAAAGTCAAGGTGGACAAAATGGGCATCAGTATTTTTTCTATTAATTTCAAAGTCCATTACGCAACATTAATAAAAGGGTCAATACGTCATCTAGCGTACAAATGGGCAGCACTGTTTGCCAACAAAGCTGCGTACCGGAGAGCAAAAATATTGGCGCTAAAAATTTTGCAAGCGTTTTTTTTTTATTTGAAGTTTTGTCGACGCTTTTTTCGATGCTGCATACTGGCCCAAAGCTACAATATATTCAGTTTGGTAATATATATTTTCTTTTCTTTTTTCTGGATTCGGAATCAGTTATCTCTAATTTGTCGAAAACAACTAAAGAATCAAGTTTCCTAAAAACATGATAAGATGCAACTACTAGCTTGAGGACGGCTGCATCCTTAATTCGAATTTAATAAAAACTTTTTATGAATCCAATACAGCTCTTTATGTCCTGCGTATCTGCATATTTATATGTAGATACATAGATAATTTCTAAGGTATAATTACATTTTGCATCTGTAACCCCTTACAAAAAGCTTTCTAAGCCACTGAACTGTTGAATGTACAAAAGTATGTATTTATTTGTGTATCTTTTGAAGCAGCATCAAATTAATCTTGAAAACGTAAACACAAAAGAAGCAACTGGCTAAGAACTAAAAAAAAAAACTAAACAAAAAACCTTCAACTAAAGCTTACATATGTTGTGAGAAAGAATTTCCGGAAAGATAGAGTGTGCAAGAAAAAGAGCTAACAAAATATGTGTGCCAAAAACAACAAAAACAATAACAATAACAAAAAAACACCAAGCACACACACACATTAAAGTAAATGATGGCCAATTCAATCGAAAGGCGTTGCCATAAACAAAAAGGCCTATACAGACTGCGCTAAAGGCAGCCTAGAAAGCTAAAGGCTTAGACAAAAGATACAAAAATAAAAACAACAACAAAGCATAAGCCGAAAAAAAAAGTAGCTAAAGGTTCTGCATGTTAATGGACAAACATAAACAATGTAGCCATGTGATGGACTACCAACATTCAATTAAAATTGTGTGTACCAGGCCACACCCTGGAACACAACAATAACAGCTACCAAATAGATAACCAAAAAAAAAATACATATAAGTATATAATAGTTATAGAAAAAAAATTTCTAAAATTGGGGAAAAAAGTGCCTAGTAATGCTCTAATACTTGTAGCTAGTAGTTCTGGTTGTAGTACATACTACAAACATTTAGACACGGCCAACAAGTTTCCAACTTTTGTGTCAAATCTTTTTAAACTCATCAACATCATTTAGGGTCGAGTGATAAATGATTCATTTTTGGGTAATGTTCATTTTTTATTTCTTTTTTTTTTCGAATTTCGAATTGGTATACACTGTCAACATGGGATTAAGGGTATATTAGATTTGTGTACCAAGTATGTAACAGGCAAAAGGGGGCATGGTAGACCTTGAGTTCTTTATACCCAAAATGTTTAGGATAACCTTGTTTAGCACTCGAGTTACATCTTTCCATCCGTCTATATGAACATCCAGATCTCATGGATCATAAGAACTAGACACCCCAAGCAGAAAGTTTGTTCTTACGCGGTTTTAGCTGTTATCATGCCGTGTTTCTGAGTGGAGTTACTCCACGGTTTAGACCCATACTATAAAAGCCATCCGGTTGGAAATTTGGAAGAAAGATATACAGCCAAATTTTTGAAAATCGAATTAATACTTCTATTGATATAGGCAGAACATCTAAGCTATAGAGCTGAAACGATAAAGGCGAATTATCTCAATTTTGGGCCTACTTTAATAAAAAAAATGGCGAAATGAATGAATAAATGAGATACTCCAAAAAATCTTTTGATTGTCGAATTCGATTACTTCGAAAACTTATTTCACCGATCGGTCCTATGCAGGCTACGCCATATAGCAGTTGCGGATCCAGAAATTGGTCTGGGGGGGTTTCACTTTAAAGTATATCAGAGCTCGCAAGAAACTTTCAACTTATTTTCCAATTTTTGTGGGGGAGTTCGAACCCGAAAACGCCCCCGTTAATCCGCCACTGTGATATAGTCAACCGATTTTGATTAACTTTTGTATAATGCTTGGGAATTTTAAACAACTTCCCAACACCCTTTGTGCCTAAAGGTAAAGGTTATAAAAATTGAGCCATCAAATTGGAAAGTTCCATGTGAGCCTATTAAACATAAAAACGTTGACATTTTTACAAAACATTCGCCTATAAACCAAAAGCCTTAGCGGCTTAGCTTGTCAATAAAAGGCCGATGCTTTACAGTAGAGTATTTTTAAAAACAAGGCCATCCGCCCAAGATCCGAGGTCGTCTGGTCCAAATCACACCCGATAAATAAGTTTTTCTGCCCAAGTTCCGATTTCCTATCAAACATCAAAATCCGATGTCAAATTCCAATTAATTCCCTTTTTAAAAATAAGTAGCTGCAGGGTAGAGGTTGGATACTATCGATGTCACTATCGATTGTATCAATAGTTTCATTTTACGGATACTATCGATGGTTTTGTTCAATATATCGATAGTATACTTTTGTATGCAAGTCTTTTTGGACAAATCAACCGACAAAAAATTGGCAAAGTGCCCTACATGTCAAAAAGAATACCAAAACAGTGGTAGCACGTCGAACCTTTTTGACCAAATCCGATGGGGACCATAACAAATTATTTAAGTAAGTCAAATTTTTATAAAAATTCTTCGCATAAAAAACCAAAAATCGATGCCGCATTAGCCTTAATGATTGCCATAGATTGCTTTTCCGGATAGTAGAGGATAGTGCTGGAGAAAACATCGATGTTATTTCGATGCATCGATGTATCGAAGTTTAAAGTATCTATATATCGATGTTGGCCAACAGAGATGTTTCTCCAGCACTTCTGCACTCATCAAATGGGTGTTTAGCAGTGCTGGAGAAACATCTCTGTTGGCCAACATCGATATATATGTGGATATTTTAAACTTCGATACATCGATGCATCGATATTACATCGATGTTTTCTCCAGCACTAGTAGAGGACTTTGGCTTCCGAAACTTTGAGTTTCATAAAATTCGTGTCGCAAAAAACAGTAAAAAAAGATTCCTAAAAATAAGGTGGCAGCAATATATTTGACACGCCACAGTCAAAATTTAAGCAATGATGCGTGTCCCTTTTTTGTGTTCCAAATTTCACTTTGTTCGATAGTACTATCGATAGTTTCAAATATTGAAGTCAAAACTTTGGAAAGGTGACACTATCGGTAGTATCCCACGTCTACTGCAGGGTATCCCACTGTCGCCCATGTCACTGACTAATTCTCTATTTTTCTTCTCTGCTCTTTGCTTTTCTCTCCTCTTCTTTCCTCCTTTTTAGTTATGTTGCAAAAGTGCAGACATCATCGCTGGCATTATCATAAACAACATAAGTCACAACAGCAACAACAACAATCGGTTTGTTGTGGCAGCTTCTTGTAGCACCAACAACAACCACATATCATCACAAAAAAGAGTTCCCGAAATAAAAAAAAAAACCAATGCCAAAAATCATTTTTATAAATCTGTTTTCTTAGAACTTTGCAAGCTTGACATTTGTTTTTTGGGAAAGTTTATGCAAAAACTCTTCTGAGGCGCTCAGCAGGCGAATTATAAGGAAATATTTTATTAAGGGACTTTTTTGGTGTTTAAAATTTAGTATGCATATGATAGGAACTGTTGTTTAGGTTTACATTTGTTAAATTGCAGCTGGCAACGTCGCATCTACTTAAGCAGAGAATTAAGTTTTGTTAAATAGTAGTTGGCAACGTCGAATCTACTTAAGAGAATTAAGCTTATTCTGAAGACCCAACTAGCAGAGTCGTTTGTACTCCAAAGCTACCTAAAAAATGGTCAGGAGGAAATAAGAAATTCATCTAGACATGTTTGTTCGCCAGTCTCGATCTGGGAGTCTATGAGCAAGGTTAACCAAACTTGACATTTGAAATAAAGAGTTGCTGTTACGATATTATTAGCACTAAATTTAGGCCTAACGAATCTATTAAAGATATATTAGTATGTATTTGGTAGCAAAAAATTTTTATCATTTTAAATATTCTGGAGAACCATTTATGCACTAATTTGTGAATGTGAAGTCCAGAGCAACTAATAGTTGTATTAAAAACAAAAACTAAAATTGAAAATTTCTTAAACTTTATTGTTTGTATGTAACTTGTAATATAATAAATCAAAAGATGTGCTTAAATTATTTCGACAAAACTTAGAAAGCTTTCGAGTATCAGTAGCATAAATTTAGTACAGCATTGCCAGCTTTGACCATATCCTTTTTTTTTGCTAGATTATATACGTTCATCTGCTGCACCCTATTTAACAACAAAATAATCCCAGGCAAGCTTTTTGTCCTCATTTCTAGCGCTCTCACAAGCTGTTTATTTGCAAAACATTTCGATTAAGTAAGCAAACACAAGTGCTGCCCTCTATAAAGATCTCTTTTGTTAATCACATGACAGGCAGCAGCTCTATGGAGTACTTATGTCTTATGAAATCTAGAGTGCTGCCCATTTACATGCCATATACCCCGCTTTATTTATTAAAGCATATATAATATTGTTTATTGCCATTATGCTGAAAGTCTCAGCTGGGCAAAATAAGAGCTATGCCATTTAAGTTCCAAGTTATGTTTGGGATGAATAATGTTAGGACAAAGATATAAAGTGGCTCTTGAGTGCTGCAACATATGTAGACGAGGGCTGCTTTGTATGTTTCGACTGCAGAAACTGACTTCTGCAAGAGGAAGTTTTACATTTTTGGGCCTTTCTGCTCAGATTGATTTCGTAATTAAGCGAATCTTGTTTAAGGTAAGACTGGCTTATTCCGAAAATGATAATTCTGCCGATTCTAAAAATAATATTACTACAAGAAATAATACATTCAATATATAAAGTACCTTGTGATTATATCGTGAAAAATAACATTGTTTTGTTTAAAAAAATTTACTTGGCAACCTTACCTTGACTGGTTTGCCCGGTATACATTGCATTTTCTAAATAGCTCATTAATTCTCTTAAAGACTTGTTTTATATCTTAAATAATTTTGTTTTTTTTTTTTCTCACACCTTTTATAAATAACCGACATATTTAATGTTTTTATAAAATTTTTTCATTACAATCTATACGTTTTCTTAAACTATATGATATGAATATCGTCAATATAGTTTTATTATATTATTAATTTTAAAAATGTAAATTTTACATGAAAAAATTTTAGAACCCATCGGTTTTAATAATAAATTTTGTAACTTATTTATTTATTTAAATATTGTAACTTAGAATTAATTCTAGGGAACAAAAGTAGTTTTAAAGCCAGAGCAACATAGGCCTTCAGGCTGGGTGGTATATAAAATTAAGTAACATATGTTCTTTTTTGTATCACATAGATTAAGTTGTATATACATAATTTATTTTTTAGATTTGATTGATAAAATTTAATTTAGACATTAGATCTATAAAGTGGCTTATGTTTTTTTGGGAAGCGTCTGTAAGAAGTATATTTAAGGGCGGAATGTTGAAGGAGTTACAGATAGTTTGGATGTTTTGGCAGTTTTGGGTTAAATGTTCTATTGTAAGGTTGGGTAGATTGCATAAAGGACAGCTAGGTGGCGCAGTTTTATTGAAGATGTGTTCATTTGTGAGTTTTGTGTGTCCTAGTCGGAATCTTGTGTATTGTATTGCATGTCTCCTGTTTGTTGTGACTGGAATCCTGAGAGCTTTTCTAGTTGGGTTTATGAGTTTGTAATAGTGGGTGTATCCTAGCCAATTTTCTTCAAGCGCACGAGTGCATTCTGAGTTTACGAGCCTGTTTACATCTTTTTTGGTTATGGAGTTGTGTAGTATTAGAGGGGCGAGTGTCGCTGCTTTTGCTGCTTTATCCGCTAGCTCGTTTCCGGAGATTCCCATGTGTCCAGGTGTCCACAAAAGCCTGATTTTCATGTGTTGGGATGAGATTATATCTCTTATTTGATTAATGGTGGGCTCATTATGGTTTATATTTTTTACAGCTTTAAGCGTTGAGAGTGAGTCAGTGCATATTACGTGTTTATGTCTTGTAGTTTTTGCAGCAAACTTTACGGCACTTAGTATAGCTTCCGCTTCCGCCGTAAAAATTGATGCGTAGTGTGGAGTTATAACTGACTTAATGATTTGATTTTCCTCCGAAACGACGCTGAAAGCTGTTGTGTGCTTTGTTTTTGAACCGTCTGTAAACAAAAAGTCCCAGTCGGCAAATTCCTCTTTAATACTATTAAAGACTGCGATGTATTTCTCTTTGGGCGTGTTTTCTTTATTAAACTGGTCAAGCTGCAGGTTAATTGATTGGGCTTTGATGAACCAAGGAGGTAGCTTTAATCTATATTTTGGCTTTGGTGAAATGATGATCCCAAGTTTTGCGGCTGTGTTTAAAATTAGTTGGAGAGTGGATGCAATTTTGGTTTTTCTTTTCCGTTTAAGGCGGTTTGTTAGTGCTGCGTACAGTGTGGATCCAAACGTGTTATTTAATCTTTGAATTTGACGGCCAATTGTCCATTCGAATCTAGTTTTTAAGTCTGGGAGTCCGGATTCACCAAGAAGATTATGGATAGGCGTAGTCCTAAACGCTCCAAGGGACTGTCTAATGGCAGAATGGTAAGGAGTGGATAGTTTTTGTATGTTAGACTTGCTTGTTTTCCCGTATACACAGAGGCCGTAATCTATTTTTGAGAGAATTATTGACTTTGAGATATCTATGAGAGAGTTTGTGTTACATTTAAGCTTAAAGCTACTTAAACATTTAATTATATTTAGTCTATTATTCAGAGATAAAATCAATGTTTTAACATGTTCATTCCAATTGTATTTTTTATCAAAAACAAGTCCTAGAATTTGGAGTGACTCTTTTTTAGGTATAATTGTGTTGTTTATATTGATTTCTATATT
Source organism: Chymomyza costata (assembly GCA_018150985.1). Classification (NCBI taxonomy): domain Eukaryota; kingdom Metazoa; phylum Arthropoda; class Insecta; order Diptera; family Drosophilidae; genus Chymomyza; species Chymomyza costata. The sequence continues at coordinate 134,984 of JAECWU010000698.1, read as the reverse complement.
TTTGCAGTCGCGTTTTCTACATATGTGTAAGTGTGATGATTTTTCATTCGAAATTTTTGTGCCACTTATAGTGCACCATTCTTTTATTTTTTCTAATAAAGAATTAATTTCAGTCTTGTAGTTAGAATTTGGTTTAAAGATAAGGGGCCATACCCAAATTACGTGACCCGATTTTCACTATTTTTGAACCCCTCCCCCCCCCGGTGACCAACCGTAGTATATGCCAAGACCCCCCCTCCCCCCCCTAATTGTCACGTGGTCCTACATTTAAAAAAATGAATAAGAAGTAAAACGGTAGAAGTATCACTTGTGGAAGGGATATGTGTAAAAAAAAAAAAAAAAAAAGGTCATTGGACTACGTGACAAAAACTTAGACCCCCCCCCCCGGTCGAGTGACCAAGCGTGGTATTTTCAAGACCCCCTCCCCCCCCTAAACGGGTCACGTAATTTGGGTATGGCCCCTAAGGCACAAGTCATCTGCGTACATAACGTGGGTGAAAAACTTATTGGTGTTTATAATAGCGCTTAGTTTGTCAAAAGCAATTAGGAACAGCGTTACAGATAGTGGCGAGCCTTGCGGAATTCCATTATGCAATTTTTCTTCCTTAGACAGCGTGTTATTGACTTTCACCCTACACCTTCTGTTGGCTAGGTAGCTTTTCACGAAATTTATTATTTTTGGACCTAACTTCCAATTTTGTAGTTGTTGAATTATGCAGTGCACGCCGACCCTATCAAAGGCCTTTTCCATGTCCAAGGAGAGAATAGAGATGTGGTTTCGCGTAGATAGGTTATTGCAAATATATTCATCAAGCACTAAGAGGGTCAATTGTGCATCTTTTTGCTTTGTATGCATATTGATTTTGCGATAATAGCTTTTCTTGGTCGAGGAACCACATAATTCTTTTTGAGATAATTTTCTCAAGGAGCTTAGATACACATGACAGTAAGGATATGGGACGATATCCGTTAATGCTGCTTTTTGGTTTATTGGGTTTGCTTATAGGGATAATTGTGGCTATTTTCCATTGCTGCGGAATAATGCTAGTATCGAAAATTTTATTGTATAGTTCTGTTAATTTGTTTTTTCCTGCTTGGGGAAGTTGCTTTAAAATTTCGTAAGGAATATTATCGAAACCAGGCGTATTTCCGCGGAGAGTGCTTAGACAGCTTTCAAGTTCTAATATTGTTTATAATAGTTACTAAATAATACTGTCTAAAATAAATAACATCTTAAAAAACAAAATTTCATTGATTTTTCAAATAAAAACTGCAATTATATTCGGGGTTTTTTTTTTAATAACTTCAAAAACTAGATATTGAACAGGAAAATATTTTCGAAGCCGACGGTTCCTAAAAACAATATTTAAAAATACCTATAATTAAAAAAAATTAAGAACACAATATATTTAAGTTCCACAGCACTATATACGAGGTTTGTTCAAAAAGTAACGCGAATTTTCAATTTTCGCGGGCTACGGATGTTCGATTTTCGATCTTTTTGTGGCGTTATGTTGTTACTTATGACCCTCACTTGACCATCTCGGCCATTTTGAATGTTCAGTTAGTTTTTAACAATTATTGTGCGTGGATCCCGAAAAATGGATCAAAGGATTTTGAGTGCGCGAAAGTATTCCGAATGTTGACTGTTGCATACGGCGAAGCTACTTTGGACAAAAGCCACGTTTATCGGTGGTACAAAATGTTTTCTGTGGGCCAAGAAGATGTGAGCGACGAATAGCGTTCCGAACGCCCGAGCACGTCAACAACAGACGAAAACATTGATGAAGTAAAGAAAGTAGTATTGGCCAACAATCTTCGAATCACTGTCGGAGAAGTTGCTGAGGACAAAATTACTAATTCGACCAAAAACAGCTCAGGAGCTGTTGGATTCTGTCCGTGACGGCCCAAATTTGGCAGAGTCATAACTGGCGACGAATCATGGGTCTATGACGTAGAAACCAAAGCTCAATCATCCCAATGGAAACTGCCGCATGAGCCAAGACAAAAATCGAAGACAAGCCAAAACACTTCCACGCACAATAGCTGTCAAAAACTGACCCTCACATAAGTGAGGGTTATAAGTACCCACTAAAAGATAGCCCGCGAAAATTCAAAATACTTTTGGAACAAACCTCGTATATATGTTGTTCAAAATATAATAGCATAAAAAAGACCCAGAGACAAGATTAAAAAAAATTCAAAGAAGACTCAAATAAAATGTATTGCATCAAAATTTGCTACTTATAGAAATTGCTGCTTTAAGTAGTTGTAAATTATAAGCAACAAATGGTAAAATGCGAGCTATTGCATAGTAACAAATAAGTTTTTATAAAAAAAACAAAAAAAAAAATATTTTCAGCAAAAACTTTTTGTATATCTTACATATTCTCGAAACATAAATAGCAGCCCTCGTCATATAGATTATGCATTTATGCATATGCCCTTAAATACGATTACATTTATTGACATGAGAACTCTACATATATACATAAAGTTAGCTTATTTCAACCGCTCTTGGACATTTTAATTTATTACATTGTAAAATCTACGCTAATGACCAAATTCGGTAGCAAATTAAGTAAGCAGCAGCCTGAATTATATGCTGATTTACAGCACTGGTAAAAAAAAAAAAACAAACCCACACATAAATTTAGCCACAAAAAGTGCCATAAAAAACGTCCACTAAGCAGCCTACTACAAAAATTACTACTACCTCTATAAAGACAAGTGGTGCAGTGTCTAAGAGCGGGGGATTGCGTGGGGGCAATCGGAACTTAAGGCCGTTAAAGCTGCGGCATAGCAAATAAATCAATATTTAAATTTTATTAGCCGGCCACGGGGCGTATGCGCGCTAAGCAAACTTTGAAGCTAAAATTTCAGCTCAACTGCAATTTCAACCAGATTCGAATACGGATTTAGGGCAATTCACGGAAACATAGATGCCTCTGGCCTAGTTGCTGTAATTAATTGTTAATGGCAACATAAATACGTTTTTATTTACCATATATATATACTTTTATTTAATGTATGGACATCTGCATATAAAGTGAATGTGCTAGAGATCTCTGTTTAACGAAATTCAAGCTCACAGAAATTTGACGTTTTTTGTTTAACCATGGGTTAGTTAGTCTTTTAATTAGGCTCCTAGTTTGAGGCAAGGGCCCAGACTAGTTGCAGCCCAAAACTATTCCGCCATTATTACAGAAAAATTTATTAAAATTACATGTTTAACTTATTTTAAATTAACGCCTTTATTGAAATTTTAAATATAAAAATAAATAAAAAAATTTTTAATTTCGAAAAATATAAAAATGATTTTTTGAAAATTATCGGAAATTAGATTTCTGAAAAAATGTTTTTTTATTAACTTCGAAAGCATGGGAAAATCGAACAATTATCGTTTTTTTGTCATGACTCGGGAATGGGCTCGCTGAAACAAATTAATTCCAAAAGTAAGATAATATCTGTGACAAGTAGGAGATTGTGGGCTTAAAAATCTGCAAACTGTGCGGAATGGAGTTTTCGAAATAATGGCCCAGTCAAGAAAGCTAGACTTTATTTTGTTTAATACAGTTTTGCATATTTTTCAGGATTTCCCCAATCACTTATGTTCTCAGAATGAGCCAATAGTTTCTGAATGCATTTTGTTTGTGGTATCAATTTTTTTTTTGTGATTAAAAAAGAACTGATTAAGACAAACCAATTTTTATGAAAAATTTATTTCTGTTAAAAACAGTACGAATTTTATTTGTTATTTTATTTATAATAATAGCTTTTATGACGAGGGGGCTTCGCAACCTGCATGCTTAGCAAACCCACTCCCGTCTTTCCACTTGTGGGCGGAATTTTTAAAAGATCCTTCTTAGTGCTCACTTACTCAAGAAACTCACTGCAAAAATTTGTTCAGTCCGGTCAAACAGTTGATATATATTACTAAGGGGGTCCGCCAGCTGCGTGCTTCGCACTTCATGTCTCTAGCGCTTCTGGTCTACGAGTTGTGGTTGTGAATGCTGCCGGACACCCCTAAACTATTCAATATCCGAGCTCCCTATAAGAACCAGGCTACACATGAAGATCTTAACTTAAGAAAAGGCCAAATTCTTTGAGAGATTTTTGGCACACACCGCAAGATTATGGGATTCACTGAATTGGTGAATGTTGTTACTTGTTTGCAAAATTAACACACATGCTACGTACTTACACTGATTTACGAGCCTTAAAAAAAGCCTGTAAAGCCTGTTTGTAACCCAAAAAACTCTATATGTGGTCGGTCTCAGCTGCTGTAGCCTCATAAAGCTCCAAGGATTTTCATAAATGCCTGTGAAAAATACAGACGAAAAAAGAAAAACATATGTACTAAATTTTTTTATGAAACCATTAATCATAGAGCAACCTTTAAAGCAGTTTCAGTACATCTTTTGTTTCTCGAGGGCTTGGTCTGAAACTTTTCAACGACAAAACAAATTAATAGGGTTTGACTTTTTTTTTTCGAACATGTTAATTAAAAGTAAGTTGCGTCTGTCATTATATAACACACAAACATGCAATCAATTTGTTTATGATATTCGTATTTTGGAGCACTTCCTACGAAACTGCCTGCTACATCTAGAAGAAGACAAAAGGCCTCACCCAAAAATATGTTTCTTTGTCTGGGGTTTTGGTGTGGGGCGGAAAGTTTGTTAACCCTTTGGCATTAAAGTTTACTTTCAGGCGGAAGTTGGCTTTGTTTTAGCATTCACAGGGCTTGGCAGACATTTAAATTTTAATACCCTTGCTAAGGAGTTGCTTTGTACTTGCTTATTAGATTAGTCATGATAATTCCAATGTGTTAAAATACTTAAGGTTTGAAGCTTTGTTTGCGCTGTGGTTGAAGTTGGCATATTAGGTGGTTTTAGATTGACGCAGAGCCAACTCAAAGAAATTATCATGAATGATTCCATTTACCATCATCAACCTAGAATTTAGTTTTGAAAATTTTGGTATCGATATTGCCTGACAAATTGTAAAAATTTCCATAAAACGGCGAATAATAACTAAATGTTTCTATAAAACGGCGAATAATAACTAAATGTTTCCATATAACGGCGAATAATAACTAAATGAATTAATAAAATTAATAATAATTTCTAACTTCTACTGTATATAACCGTGCGTAATAGTGGCTATCGCATTAAAGTTTTATGATTAAACCAATAAAACAAAAACGCAAAAATCAGATATACGACAAAAACGCTGCAATAATTCGTTCTTGTAGCAAATGTTGCTTAAAGTAGTTGTGAATTATAAGCAAAACAAAAAAAAGTATTGATTTTTAGCGCACATTTTTGGTAGAACAATACAATAGATATATGCGATGGGTTAATCTAATGCACAGTTTGCAAACCACTTATAGTATATTTTACTTCATTTAAGAATTACATTATAATTTCATTCAAGTTAGTGGGTTCAGACAAATGAAGGATTTATAAAAACTTCTTGGAAATATGCAGGCTGCCAAAAAATGTAAATTTTTAATTGTACGATTGGGTCCACAACAATATTATTATTAAAAGATTGATTGAAGGCTATGCGCTGAGTATGACTTCTACATATAGAGGAACGAACATTAAATAAGAATTTTTTCAACTGACTTCAAGAAGAAAAACTTTGGGAAGATAAGATTACAACAGTACTTATTCGGATCAAGCAAAAAAAATGCATTATTAATTTATTTTTTATTAATTATAATACTTTTTAAACTAATGACATAATAATAAGTTCGATACACAAATTTTTAGATTTTTCATCCGCCATTTTAATAACGCAATATTGGAAATGCAAATTTCATTATTCCGACTTCATATTCGTTCTCAGCGAGCTCAAAAACCCCCAAGTGTGATAATTTACACAGATTTTAAACAGTCAAAAATTATTGTCTAAATGGGTTAATGCAAATGCTAATGACTTCGAATGGATATATTTCGTAACTTCGAATAGCCAAAAGTTTGCGAAATTGATCTCTTTAACTCTTAAATTAAAGGGTAAGAGTGGTACTAAATGATCTAACTAGAAAGACAGACAACAACAATTTTTAAACCCTGTACATAACCTCAAAAGTAGCAAAAAACTCAAGTTTTCGGTAACATAACCTCAAATACCTCAAAATCCTGACGTGATGGGCCGATTCTGACTCCGGATTCGTATTCTACGTAGCAAATTACTTCGGAAATGACCCTAAGCTTTCCAAAAACTCACATGACCCCCGTATTTGTAGACCTATGTAATTAGCAGGCCAATTTTTACAAAACTGGCTCCGCAGGCCTTCGGCTAAAAAGTTTACTCAAGCTTTAGATTATGGGCTAATGTAATACCTAATAAATTGTTCTGTTTTTTTTATTTGGTAGCTTAATTGTTAAATTTAGACCAAAAAAGAAATTGTTGGTAGCATTTAAGATGCAATGGCCTTTACAAGGTGCCGCAAAGATGTACGCGAGTTTGGTTGTGCAGCAAACAGGTTCAACTTTTGTATGGTAGCTATATGAAATAGTAGACCAATTTGGATCAAACTTTACAAAAATGTGAAGTCTAAAACAAAATACAACTGACATAAACAAATATTTAAATTTAAAAAAATAAAAAAAATTTGAGAACATGTATTTATGTGCTCTTTTGGTTTTCATATAAGTCTACACACTTGTGTGAAGCTTGATCAAAATTGATCCACTATTTCATATGGCTACCATACAAAAATTGAGCCTGCGCGCTCTCTTACACAGAGAAACGTATAAAACAACTGCGTGACCTTCCAATTGTTGGATTATGGGTGGCATAAGCACTAAAGCGTTTTATAAATTGTTGTTCAAAATTTAAAAATGTGACGGAGTGTTCTATACACTCCGCCTGGATCCACAGCTGCCGAAAATAAAATCTATAGGTAGTTGTCCTTGTAATTAAAACATTAAATATTAAAAAAAGAAAATCTTAAACCTCTTATCCCAGCCAGAGCATTCCAACTTCGTCTGGCGAAAAGTTTTGCATTTTCTAATTCAGCTTTTATTGCTTTTGTTAGTTTTTGGCGCGTCTGTCGCCAACATGAGACAATCTGCTAAGAGTCTAGTCAGTTCCCTACAATTCAGTGGGGAAGTTTCGGCAATCTCTTTCCTGTGAACCCTCTTCCGCTCTCTGGCCGCACTCTGTGACTAGGTGTTAAGGCGTTGCCAGCTGTGTTTTGTGTGATTTGGGCTAGAGATTAAAAGATTTATAAGCAGATTTTTCACTTGTTAAATGGTTCAGCAGCAACAAACTGGTAGCTGGGATCTGGGCACTGTCTAAGGTGTGTTCACTGTGTACTCTCGCTGAGAAATGCGTCATTTGGGGTTTTAATTTAATTTGGATGCTAGAAATGCCATTTTAATTGAGTTTCTTTATGTGCTGCCGGTGCGTACTTTGAAGTTTTATTTTTTATGATATCAATACAAACAAACAAACCGAGAGATTAATGCGAGCTGTGGGATTTTAAGTTACTTTATACAGGCTTTTATATTAAAAGACTTATCTTTAAGCTGACTCCGTTTTTTTTTGTGTATTTTCCCACATATCGCAGATCAATCTAAAGCTTTGGAAAGCTGCTTGATAAACTATTTTCTCAGCCACAAAATTTCATTACCAACTCTCACGCTTTCGGTTTTTAATGAAATTCTGATATGCCTGATCTGAGTTAACTTCCTTTATCAAAGATTTTGGTTAAACCATTTTTTTTTTTGTTTGGAGGCTGGGCTGTCTCCAATCCAAAAGTCAAGCTATCGTATAACTATACATCATAGGCTTAATGGCACATTATGTGCACGATATGCAGACCTAATTTTTCAAATAAATATCGATAGAAAACAACACAAAATGAGCTCGTATGAAATTAATAGTTAGAAAAAAAAAAAAAACCAAAACCAAAAAAAATGAAAAAAGAAAATATTTATCATGCTGTATTAATCAATTTCATATGCTTCAAACGTTTTTTGTATGCATTACTCATAGCGTAAAAGAGTACATTAAGTTTATATGCATGTTTGCTACAGGCAGAAGGAAATATTTACGACCTTATAATAATAAAAATTAAATTAAAAAAAAAAAAATTATTATATTTTTTTTTTTAAATTTATTTTTTTAAAATTTTTTTATTTTTTTTTTTTAAATTTTTTTTTTTTTTTTAATTAAATTTTTTTTTTTTTTTTTTTTATTATTTTTTTTTTTTTTTTTTTTTTTTTTTTTTTTTTTTTTTTTTTTTTTTTTTTTTTTTAAAAATTTTTTTTTTTTTTTTTTTTTTATAATTTTTTTTTAATTTTTTTTTTTTTTTTTTTTTTTTTTTTTTTTTTTTTTTTTTTTTAAAAAAAATTTTTTTTTAAAAATTTTTTTTTTTTTTTTATAATTTATAAAATATTTTTTTTTTTTAAAAATTTTTTTTTTTTTTTTTTAAAAAAATTGGGGGGGGGGGGGGGGGGGGGGGGGTTTTTTTTTTTTTTTTTAAATTTTTAAATAAATTTCTTTTTTAAAAAAAATTTTTTTTTTTTTTTTTTTTTTTTTTTTTTTTTTTTTTTTTGGGGGGGGGGTTTTTTTTTTTTTTTGTGGGTGGTGGTTGTTTTTTTTCCCTTTTAAATCCAATGACACCTCAAGGGGTTGACGACAATTTAGAAGCCAGGGAAAAATATCGATATCTTCGGGAGGCTCATCACTACCACGTCAAAATCGTCTGATCGCACTCCATTGCTCCGTTCATGCTACAGAAATTCAATACAATTCAGTACAGCTTTAGGTGCTTTAGGATGGTCAGCCCAAAACTATTCTCTCATTATAGCCATATCGACATCGATTAAGGTAATTCATATTCACTAGAACTACAATTCTGAACGTTACTTCAATACGGACATTTTGACCACCTAAAGATCGTTCGAAAACTAAGCTCTTATTAAAACCTAATGAAGACAATTTAGAAGTCGGCCAAGAAAAGAAAACTAAGAACTTAGCAAAACCTAATGACGGCATTTTAGAAGTCGGAAAGGAAATCAATATCTATTAGAGTTTCTGAATTTCAGTTCACTTAAAACAATTCGACACCATGTAGCTTCCTTCAGGATTTATTGATAGGTTCAAAACTCAACATTTATTACTCCCAAATGACATGCATAACGAAGTTGGGTAAGAAAATATATTCTATTCTATTTTCTTACGAATTATATGTCTGAATAATAAAAAATTTTAAAAATGTAGACACAAAACTGTCTTGCTATCGATCCATTGAGAACTAGACTCTTACTAAACCAAATAAGGGTATTTAAGCGTCGATCAAATCGGACTGCAAGTTACGCAATTTTTTTTTTTTGTTTTAAGAAATTTAGGTCTAATAAAAAGCTGTCTTGCTTTTGATAAACGCGTTGATAACAACGCCAAGTTCAGGCCATCACATGTTATACCTAAAGGTTTGCCCCAAAACGATATGTGCATGTTGCACGCACCACAGAGAGGGGCATGGTGGGCGAGCAACTGGGGAGCACCCGCACGAGAACGGACGGCAGCTTGAAAGTTGCTGCCGAGTAGGGCAAACATATCGTTTAGGCACGCTAACCGCATCCAAAATGGGGCCAAACCCAAATCCAAAAGTCATCATTAACCATTAGGCGACGTCATCGATGAAGGGTCAAGCGGCGATGCTGTTGTCCGGGCCAGCAACAACAACAACAACAACAATCCACATAATGGCTCAAAGTCTCGTGTTCCAACGGCTGCCGTGTCTGCTGCTATTGTTGGTGTTGTTGTCGTTGTTGTTGTTTGAGTTAATTAATTGTTAATTAATTAACATAGATACATACAATGCATGCTGAGTTTGTGTGTGTGTATGAGTAAGTGTGTGCGTGTGTATCTTGTATCTCGTGTTGTTTTTTTTTTTTTTTTTTTGTGTGTTATGTTTGGCAATAGGCCGCAGCATTTTCACGGGTTTTGTTTCAGTTTTCCGTCTTCTCTGCCTCTTGTTGCCATAAATATTGTATCTGCATGCATCATAATTTGGTTTTGTTCGATTTGTAAATTGTTTTAGGGGTTTTTATACACTGTAAGTTTGATGCAAAGAGCATATTAGGTTCATACGTAAGAAGGGAAGCCATTTTGAATATCATATAAGGGGGATATAATCTATAGATAGATAAATGCACCATCGTTGGTGCGTCCATATGAAAACTTAGATCTAAAAGATTATAAAAGAAAAAGTTTGTTGCTTTAAGAGCTTATATGCACTTATATTACTGCGAAAAGGCGTTTTTCAATCATTTTTTTGCAAAGGCAAATACTTTTTTTTTTTAATCGCTCAAAGGTTTTTATGAACTTTTTCTATAACAAATTCTTATAAATAAGGGTAATGCGATAGTCGTGGGAAACACATTTTTCCAGAAATTTCTTTCGTTGAGCATGATTTTTGGAAAAAATCTAACAAACTTCTTCTGTCACTTATATCATAATGCTGTTCGTAAACGAAGGACAAACTAATTATTTTTAGGCAAGAGATAATTTTTCTAAAAAATCGAAGTTTAGAGGTTGCTTTCAATCGCTGTACGAGTATTGTTCTAGTACTATGAGACTATTAGGTTATAGTTTTCAAATAAAGGATCATTAATCTTAAGATTTTTTTTAAATGCCAAAAAAACACACAGAAAGAACCATTCTAGCCATTCACTTTCAAATGTTGGCCGCAACTGCGCCGAAGCTCGTACATGCAGAGGTTCCAATTTCGATGACGCGTTCGAGCATAATCGGCGGTATCTCGCGAATAACATGGTTAATGCTTCAATCGTAGCTGGCACCAAAGAAAAAAATAAAAAAAAATATAAAAAAACCTTAGCGTGCGAAAAACATTCTTTATGGAACGCGAATTTTCGTAATATAATTGTACGACTTGAAAACGTTGTTCGGGTGTAAGTCTCTGTATGATGAAATGGCAATGAAAACTGAATAAAAAACACTTGCCAGCTAAACTTATGCGTGTTTTATCAAAAAAAACTTTATTGAAAAAAACCTCAAGATTGATGACCCTTTATTTATGAAAATTTGATAGAAGTAATTTACTTTACTACAGAAAAGTACGAATAAAAATAAGTCGTTTTCTTAAACAGCATAAGTTTATATAAACTCTTAAGGAGATTTTTTTAACCCCTTTCCACCATTTTTTTAATCTTTTTTAGACTGACGGCATTGTGATATGATATCCATGTCATTCTGATGTAGTTAACAGCGGCTACAATTCTTCGCAAAGAGATGAGGCAAGAGAACTCTTTTCGGACTGACGGGATGGTGGCAGTACCTTCTTGTCTTGATGTCATTCCGAACTTAGTTTACAGCAGGTACAATTCTTCTTAAAGCTACTCAATGAGGAAAGGCGGCAGATTTCTTTCGAACTGACGGCATTGTGATCAAGAGATCTCTTTTCGGACTGACGGATTGATATTCATGTCATGTGGTCAATCCGAATTTAGATAATCTCTTTAAGACTGACGTCATTGTGCTATGATGGCTATGTCTTTTTGAACTAGTTAACAGCGGCTACAATTCTTCCCAAGGATATGAGGCAAGATATCTCTTCTCGGACTGACAGAATGGTGGAAGGACCTTCATGGCATGATGACATTCCAAAGTTCTTAAAAAGCGGCTAAAAATCTTCTTATGAGATGAAGAGAGAGATCTCTTTTAGGACTGACGGATTAGTGGTATGATCTTCATACCATGATGTCATGCCGAACTTAAACATAAACCAGTGGCTACAATTCTTCTTAAAGTTCCTCATGAGGCTGGAAATCTATTTTCGGATATTGGCAGATTTTCTTTAACCCTAGATTACCGAAGAAGTCTGAGCTCTGTCATGTTGAACTAGTCTGCAGTTTGTCAAGCTCCCTTTTCATTTCTTAAGAATTGCCTATCAGGTGTTCACAGCCCCGTCTCTTGCCAATTGGCCCACAATTTGGTTGTTTGTATGGCCGTGCCCAATGATGCATTATATATACTTATTCCTGACATGACTTCCCGATTTTCAGCAGCTTGTAGGATTAAGCGCAATACGATCGAACATTTTTTTTTGTTAAAAGGTAGGGCCTTCCACTGTCGTAGTACCATCCCGACTGTAACACAATTTTTATTGAACGTTCGTGTAACCACAAGACTACACGCAACAATGCTTCCATATGGTTTCGGGTCGAGTTTGGGTCTACTTTAGTTTCGGTTGCTTAAAACTAAAAAACAAACTATGAGCATAAAAAATTTATTTGCGTGTCTGACATTTTTTTTTCTTCTCTCCTTTTGTTTTGCAGGTGCCGCCGTCATCATCAATGTCGATTTGACCACTGTGCACACGCAAACAAACAAACTAACAAGCAAACATACAAACAAATTTACAAACAAACACTCTTGCGTATGTATATAAGTGGCAACAACAATAACAAACACCTTTGCAGGTAAGCAGCGTGCGCCAAGCAAATTATTTTAATAAGTTTTTATTATTACTTTTTATATTTTGACATCTCTTGTTGAATGAAGTGTTTGAGCAAGTGATGAGCAAATTAAATGTAATTGAGGTGAGAGTTACTCTACTCCTCGCTGGAATTAAAAAGTACTTTGGCTTAATACATATAAAAACTGAGACTTACATGTGGCATGCAGCATGTTGCTTGTTTCTCTTTTTATTAATTACTTACTATACCTATATTTGCTTTCACGTAAACAAATTGAAGCAAGGTTTCATATTAAACGTTTAGATGACTTTGATTGCCTAAATAGCATGAGGATTCCTCACGTACTCACTTTTTTTATGCGAACCTATATACGCAAAAGATTTAACAGGTTTAGCAACAAATGAGTGCTGCCAACTTTTTTTAAAAAATTAAAAAAATGCATTTATTTTTTAGTTTTACCAGCGTTAAAAAAATAAACCAATTAAATTCACTAGCCCGCATTTAAGTGAACTTAGTCCAGTTGATGGCAATTCTACAAAATATAAATACTTTTGTTTTAGAAAAAATATATAATCACTACTGTACACTCCTCCCTTGACTCTTGTTAAAATATTTTTTATATAGAACAAAAGCTACTATGTCATACACTGTAGATCGACAAATAAATGATGACGATGAGCACGACGATTCCAAATTTTTTCTAAATAAGACATGATGATCTGGATTATGATTCTGATTATGCGAAGAATGCAAATATAATATAATATACGAAATTGAAGTTGAGGATTATTTTATGCAGATGTTTTAAAAATTATCAAATTATAGCGGACTCATCAGATATACTCAGAACGTTTAACATATGCGGCTTTATTTCGTTTAAGCAGCTCTAATTTAGGGCTTATTGATGTTTCTTCTATGTCTCTTTTACAGAATATCTTGTTTTTTTTACTTTAGTTTAAAGTTAAGCCTTAAAAAAATGACAGTTTTCACTCATTTGGTTGTCCATAATGCGCACAAATGTCTCAATTAGTTAATCGTTAACATAAAACGACAATGGGAACTAACACGATTAGATCTACGAGAAATGAGAAAACATAGGTATACAAAATTTTTAATTTTTACCCAAGCCATAACAAAATATTTTAAAGAAAATTAAGAAACAAACAAAAAAGATTATAGATATTTAACCAATAGAGGCATATTTTTGTACACTCTACATAAGATAAATTTGCCTTAAAGTAGACAGCATTTAAAAAATTTGTAAACAATTTATTTGAAAGCTGCCAAAAATGTTTGTAATTTATTCGTGTAACCATCACAACGCTTTAATCTAGGCTGTCAACTGCAAAGAAGCCAATATTTATGCCTGCTTAGAAACCCATAATTAAGAACAAAGCCCCATCAATTTGAAAACTGTCGCCATACCACATAATTAAGCATACTTAAGCATATTTCAGCATATTCGAAATTCGTGCCACATACATCATTTCAACTTATGGCAAAAACATGCCTGACAACAATATCTCATTGAGTCAGGGGAACTAGCTTCAACAATACCCAGTAAAATACTGCAAGTTTTTACCATTTTAAAGCACGCAAAATTCAAATCATCGTCAACTGACCAAAAACCAGTTACATCTGCCACTCTCTACCAACTGTAAACAATGCCAAAGCCAAAGGCCCCAAGCTAAACAAACTATGAGATACTTTTGGAGGTTGGTGGGGTGGAACACAGTCACACAAGCATGCAACTGATGTAACTGCAACGGAGACAATACCAACCACATCAACAATCCGCTCTTTCCCCATTCCAAATCCCAGTGCAACGATTTGGTGTGCTTCGTTTTGGGATCGCTTACACGCTGGGACGCATATCTAGTTATTATTGAAATTAAATTACCCTTAATTGAATCCGAAATGGTCAATAAAATGGCATGCCGACAACTATTTGAGCTTTGATAGCCATCGTCGCCCGTGGCTCTGAGGTCAACACGGAGATACAAAGTTACAGATACAACACAAATGTACATGGAGCAGTTTAAATTCATCAATTTGTTTGTGTACATATTTGCATATGCATATAGGTATATATATACTAAAATAATGTTTTTGTTTTTATTTTAACAAATTTAAATTGAATTAATTGCTGTAAGGTATATGCCACAAAATGTAGATTGTTTATCTTCCAATGCAGCAATTCAGCAATTTGTCTTTGATCAACGGATAAGAAATCTTACTTATTATTTTAAAATATTAGTTGAGATTTTTGACTGCTTATAAAACTTGTTTAAAAAAATTTAAAATTGAGATGAGTTCAACAAAATATTTGTTAAAGAAGAAGAAAATTATATAAGCTAGAAATCTGATATTTGAGTAAAAGCATGCAAGTGAATTTAAAATTTTTTGGTTAAAATATGAAACTATGGAAGTCAAGACTTCTTTTAGGGTTACTGGCTACTTGAATGAATAGGCATGAGAACTTATATGTGGAAAAAGAACTCTTGAGCGTACTTAACGACATATAAAGCAGTGGTAGAAAGTGAATCTAAGAAATATTTGGATTGGTCAAACTATACGAAACTATGGACCAGCATCCCAAAGCAAGCTTTTGATGGAACGGGTTAATCGACTACTTAATTATAGAATGTCCGGATCTCCTAATTTGCATAAAAAAGTGTAGGTTAACCAAACCTTGGTTCCCTTTAGCAACACATTACAAGACATCTTAAAAATGCATAGAACTAACGATTAAATAGTAATAAAAACAAAAAATAAAAAAGGTTTGTCTCGATTTGGAATCGAACCATGGTCTCTAAACGACTTTCTGCTTTGAGGATAATATTCTACTAACTCAGCTATATATACATGCATATAAATTTGTAACAGAAGCTATGCAGCAAAAGGTCTCAAAAATACTCTATTGTGATAATCTCCAATACTTATGGTTTCTACGATCAACGAACTACTAGAGTCTGCTCTAGACGATAGGCGCAACAGATCGGTCAGGGGTCAACCTTCAGAAGAATCAACTGATGATGTTAGCAAGAAAATGAAAAATGCCCAAGTTAACGCCTTCATCCCTCAGAGGAATCAAACTTATAAGATTCAGATTTATGGATGCAAAATATCTGGATGTCATAGTGGACTCTAAAGAAAAACGCCGAGAAAAGAATGAAGAGAGATCTTGGTGCTGACTGTTCCTGCCTGTTAGACCTTTGCTAGGAATTGGGAACAGCAAACGTAAATCATTAACTGATTGTAAACAGCAGTCGTCAGAGCTTATTCTTACTTATGGGCTATGGTGTAAGGGATTCAACACTAAATCCCATCTACACAGCCTGGTAAGAAGGTATAAAGAGCGGCCTGAAGCTGAGAGAAGCGCAGCAAGACTTCGGGCTCTGAACCTTTCACGCCATCCACGTTGGGTCACTTTTTAAGTTAGTTGTACATGCTGAGACAAAGGAAGGTAGCTGCTCTCCAAAGCTCAGAAATTGAACAAACTGGTCGTCACGGTCTTCCCGGAGAGATAAGAATGGATCCGAGAAACTCGTATTAGGGTGGACGAACTAACCCTCTACACAGACGGCTCGAAGACAGAAAAAGGCACAGAAGCGGGCGGAAAAGCGCGCCATACGACTTTCATTCCATCTAACCAATTTTTGCAGCGTATTTAAGGCCAAGATATATGCAATGTTTGGCAAGCGGCAAGACTGATGATACCTAGGACAAAAGCGCCGAAAACGTATATATTCTTGTCGACAGACAAGACTGTGGAAGCTGTGATGATGAAGAGGAGATAGAAAGCCTCTAACAACTATTATGCGACTGCCCTGCATTTCTAGAAAACGCTGCCAGTATCTGAGAAATCCCTTCTTTGAAGATTTGAATCTGCCAATAGCGGAACCCGCTCTTTTATCGAATCTTCAAAATGGTTCACTCTCAGCATATTCTCCCAAATTTGGTTATCCTAGCTCTAAATATTTCGAAGATATAGGATGGATGGATATGTAGAGACGGCGGAGGTGCTTAGATAAAAGTCAACGTTGCGTTGCTTATTAGGTTCACATGATTATACAAACCAAATTTGGCTGTAGCTTGTACATTTATAAAAAAAGATATCGATATAAATCGGAGAAGTTCTTTAACGCACATCTATACATAGTGTCTCTAGTTCTTATAGTCTCTGCGATCTAGGTGGCTCATACAGAGTGAAGGACGTACACTGCTTAATCGTTCCCCAGGTGATAACACACATTTTGGTCCACAAAACTTTTGTTCTATCATGCCTCCTTCTGCCTATAAAAATATTGCACAAATTGTAAGAAAGGCTAGTGTAGTAAATTTGGATAGAAGAATTTAATCTTTTAAAAATACATCGACCTTATAGCCAAACCGATCAAATTTGCTTAACAGAAATAAGGTATGCCATTTCATCGTATGTCTCTTGGGTTGAAACGAGACTTGCGGCAAAACACTGATAGATTCCAATTCGGTTATAAGGAAGTAAATCGATCATGAAAGCAATAGTCACAACTTCACTAAAGGTCGTCTGCGCTATGGTCAGCAGAGTAAGCAGATTGCTTACAACAGAGATTCTTTAGACTAGAAAGCTTATTTTGTCTTAATCATGACTGAGAACAGATCATTTTTGGGGCAGCTTTATTTCTAATATAACGGCATAAACCGGATATATCCGACAAATAGTAGACCAACTTTTAAAACTAAGTTACGATAAAGTTATTGTGAAAGTTTTCGATATCTTTGACATGATTGATACGGTTTTGATCAAATTGAACAAGTTCAGTTTCTAATTGAACGCTTGTTAGACAACTAATTCCACTTCAATTTCCATTTAAACACTTAAGAAAATTTGCAGCGCTCTCAAGAGTGGTAAAGGAAAAACGCACGTTTTTCCCAGGAACAATTGACACGATCAATTGCAGACAGAGCAATAAAGAAGATGCCGCTGAAGAGCTGTCAAAGCGAGTGAGTGATAAAGAGTCAGAGCGCTGAAGAGAGGTGAATGAAAAAGTTGAAGCGAACTAGAGATTGACAGCTGAAGAGCAACATTGATCAAGGGGCATTAAATATTTAGCTAATTAAGCAGGAAATTCGCTTAGTTATAGATGCCACTTAACCCAGTCAAAAGATCACATAAGAAAAAAAAATAACACAAAGAAGACATATATAATCATGTAAACAGCATAGACTTATTTAAAAGTGATCGCTGCTGAAATCATGTAGTCCGTCTGGGTAGTAAAAATAAATAAATAAATTACATGCGAACATGAAAGATACAGATAAACATGCCAAACAAAATAAAGCTCAAAAGCAGAGCCAGTCAGCCAAACAACGACGATCATTAGGCCAAGTCAACAATGACATTAACCATTTAGCCTTAAGATCAGTGCTGCTTTGGTGCTCTGATCGAGCAGCGCTGATCATCGGTGATCAGTGATCTATGCTGTGGCATGTTGCTCTTATTGTGGCTATTATTATGTATGCCAAACAAAGTCAAAACATGTTGACGACAGACAACAAACAAGAGATACAAATAAATTGCCAAGCCAGGCTAAGGTAGACACTGAAGTCTAGCTGCATCTTTAACTTTGAGCCTGAGTGACGCCAAACATGCAAGCAACTAAATGCTGCTCGTTGACGTTGCAGCCAGCAGTACAAGTGCGCATAGTTAATGCAGCAAGTTGCAAGTTGCAATCTTCGATCTTCAACATAGTTCGGCGCGCTTTCAATCACAGACATAGAACACAACTGGATGGCTAAAATATGTTGACCTGTTCTCTGGAATTGTGCGTGGAAACATGTCAGTTTGTTGACCATAAAAATCATACGCAACATTTTCCCCCTGCGCTGTGGCAATTTGAAAATTGTCTGCTTGCAACAAAGCCATAAAAGGATGGAAAAAACGCACATCTACATGCAATTGGCAACACTGGCTGCAGCAACACTTGGCTTCGATACCATGCCATATATCCTTGGTTTGTACACCATAATTGCCTTAAGATTTATTTGCACGCCCGCACATTGTATGCCACATAGTGTTGTCTATCGCTCTTTTGGTGCTAAAACAATTTTTTATGCTTGTAAGTAGCCTTTGTCTGTTGCACAAGCGCAACGGCAACAGCCGCAACAACAACTAGTTGAAAGCAGTCGAAGCAGTGGCGTAGCAGAAGGGGCGACTGTAGTCAAAGAGGGGTGAACGAAAATTATAATCGAATAAACGAAACGTCTTTTTTAAACATAGGCTAACAGATAACACCGGCATTCAAACATTTTATTTTAAATTTTGATTGTTGCCGAATCTTGCAAATGGGAATTTTTTTCATTTTGTAGAAAACTTTGTTTTAGTTTTTTTTTAAATTTTTTTTTATTTATTTTCCCCAATTTTTTTTTACAAAAACAATTTTTTTAAATTATGTGAAAACTATGTGAGAACATTACTTAGATTTTTTTTCATATAATTTTTTTTTTAAATTTTTAAAATATAAAGAATTTGTAGAACATTTTTTTCATTTAATTTTTTTTTAAATAATTTTGTTAATTACAAAAAAAATAAATTTACAATCTGCGAAAAAAAATGAGCTTAAACTGTTAACAATTAGATGAAACGTTTAAGTATCAGACAGCCCGAAGAATCTGAACCTATAAGTAGAAAAGTGGCTAAAACTTTAAACCATTTCTACATTTCTGTTGGATCTACGAAAAACATAAACTGTAGAAAACAATGCATTTAAAAGATATATAAAATATGTAACAGAAGAATCTGAAGAGTGGCTTAAACTTCAAACCATTTCTACACTTCTGATGGATCTACCAAAAATATAAAATAAAGACAAAAATACATTTAAAAGTTTTCCGATACAATACCTCATAGAAGCATACCTATATAAATTATGTATCAGAAGAATTTGAAGTTATGAGTAGAAGGTCTAAGCTCCAAAAAATTCTTCTACAAAAAGAAAAAAATATATGTTCCCAACCCCCGTCATGACAATTGGCTAACTACACCACTGCCCACTCTAAACTCTTCAGGCCAAACTCTTTGGTTTGCGCGTGACTTGGCTTTTTCTTCTTCCCTGAGTTTTGCTTTTCTTTTTGGGCATTCTCAAGAAAATTCTCACGAGATCGCGAACTGAAAATTGGTTGACAAACTACCTAGCTCTGGCTATGGCAATGCTTATTTCCGCCCACCCTTGCCACTTAGCAAGTTAGTGGAGGTCTTTAATATGTTTATTGGGCTTTGATTCACATTCCAGGTTGCAGTTGCAGAGTATGCAAAACGTGCAACGCCTGAGGTTTGTTTTGCCAATGAAGATTAAGTGGCAGCTACCAAATGTGTTTAGGCTTGAGAGTGAATATAATGAAACAATTAGCTTGGGGATAGTAGTATATTGTGTTTAAGCTTGATCGTGAGAGAACTTTTGCTAGCTCTGATGATGATTACCTCTACTCCAGACAGTGCGATCACTGTCCAAGCATGAAAGCAGCACAACTCATGGCGGCATTTACCAACTGAACTTGCTTAATGAACTCGAACTGCAACTTATATACATAACTACATACATATGTGTTTAGTTATGTGTAGCAGCTACATATAAATAAACAGTCACATCCTCTTTAAAGCCAGGGCACAGGGCACATTGACTTGGTTCGTTCGGGACCCTCACCCTTTGGCAAAACTTCATTAAGCACAATGCAGGCAGGCACTAAAATTATGAAGCCGGCTGATTTATAGTTCCAGAGCGGCAACTCTTTTTTTTTTTTTTTGTATGCATATTTGCACACACTAGTGACAAACCCAGACAATTTCTCATTTTCGACGAGCAAAGCTCAAAACTTTCAACTGATGAGCAATTGTGCAAAGAGACAGTGTCGGCGCGAGAGTCAAGGGGGCCAGATATGTACTATGTATAGTGTATACGGCCTAAGACGAAGACGGACACATAACAGACATTGATGCAAAGTGCCAGCTAATCGCTGACAAAAAAGTAACACACGGTTCATCAAGCAGAAGTTGAGACCAGTAGAGACCCGGAGGGCCCGCCGGCTTAAGTCAATGGACACACTATAAATGGAACTAAAGCGGTTTATAAGGCGACTGACTAAGCCAAACTGCCTACACTGCTGACGACAGAAAAAAAACAACAACAACAACTACAAAAACAACGGCGACTTTTGTGTGCCACACTTAAGACAAATGTTGGCTCCTAGCTGGTTTATGCGTAAGCATTCGCGATCATGGATTAAGCAGGGATAAGCTAAATAAAAAAGTGCTCAATAAAAAGTAAAAAAATAGCCAATATGTTCATTTTAACGGGCAGAAATGCAAAAGTGCACAACTAACTTGCTCTAGTTTTCTTTGTCAAGACTCGCGTTGGGCAGAAATGCAGCATTTTACTGTTGGTCACTTCTGCTTTTATGCCTTTTTACATTTCTGCCCAACAAAACTACATGCTATATATATATAAAGTTATAGGGCACCTCACAAAGTTTCTCAAACATAAACTGCACTAAGGAAAGTTTTCCATATAATAGAATTCTGCAAAAATACGTCGATTCCAAAACATTTTGATAACTAGAACTCTGTCCTGAACAGTGATTCTATATTACAACGAAAATAAAAACACTCTTAAAGATACGATAAATGGCATGAAATTATCTTAGATTTGTATGTAACCTAAATAAAGAGTGTTTTTTTGGGTCCGGTTTTTCGAAAGGTATGTCTCTGAAACCCGTTGTCTCTTCTGACAAATGTCAATGTAATTTTAATCAGTAGGGCCTAACAATTCATCATGGAAAGATTTATACCACAACAACGTCTTCAAATCTTCGAGATTTATAATCAAAATCATTGTTCTATAGAGCTCTTCGTACGATTTATGGAACGTGCTATTCGTCGTGTTCTCGATCATATTAGAACTCATTTGACATTCCACGATGTCCGACCACCAACCAAACTGAGAACAGCACGGTCCAAAGAAATATATATATTTTTTTTATTACATATTTTTATTGGCAATCAACCGATATAAATTAGGTTATAATCCAATATTGATGAAAATTAATCGTTTCGCAAAAATATAATTTAGTGTATGATAAAAGAAAAAAAAAAAATCAAAATTTATCGATTCGCCAGCGTCCACAAGAATTTGGCTTTTGTCCATTGACCATGTGGAATATTTTGCGCAACCATCTTGTCATTACTGAAATACGGCCCAAAATGCTAGAAAGTGTGGTCCAAAATTGAACTGACAGAATGCGCTTTGTAACTCTTAGTCGTGGTGGTCGATGAGCACTCTCTCGCAGATGCGAGAGATAATATTCAAATATTAAATGATAAGAGATTATCTTTCTAATAAAACCATATTTGGGATCATTACATTAATTTATATGTGTTTTATTTAAGTTTGAAATCCGTACGCGCTTAAAAAAACACCCTTTATTATATTTAAATGCATTTGGTAGTAATTCAAAAATGGACCATAATGCATTTTTTTAAAACTGTGGGAGACCTACTTTTTTTAACTTTCGGAAAAAACTGTAAGAAATCTCAGCTGCGGAAACTTCGAAAACTTCGTGACCGGCAGAATCCGCCCCTGTTGACAGATCAGCACGTTTCTTCTGATTCTGTTTGCCTCTTACGATATTTAATAATTATGAAATTATTTCTGGAAAAGTTTCTGTACTCTGTTGCTGTAAACAATCACAGTCATGAAATATTAAAATCTCTTCGTCAAAAATTTTTGACAAAATTGATCTGTCCGTGTCACGCTGAAATATAGGCTCTTCAAGTAACACGAGCCGAAAAGTTAAATATCTTGATAGAAGAGGAATCATATAAATATAATTAAAAGTAGAACTAAAAAAACAAATATTTTAAAGCCAAAATACAGCTTGAACTTTGTACCATAAATTCTTAAAATATGAATATAAAATAAAATACGATTTGCCTTCGTTAAAGAGTATAAAAAAAAGAATAAAATTCCCCATCTTCGAAGATTTTTACTTTAGTATATTTTAATTTACGGTATCTGCATTAAGAAAAAGTATTAGATATTGATTTAAATTTAAATTTAAAAATTAAACGAAAAATGCATACAAAATTTTTGTTCTCTATATTTCTTAAATTAAAAGCCCATGGCAGTTTTAAAATTTTCACACGGAATGACAAAACTTCATATAAAAAAAATCCAATTTGGGATATCCCATTGCGTATGGGCCTTAAGAATAAAATAGTTTTTATCTCAGAATTAAGACACATTATTACAATATGCTTTTTGGGACCAACTCTTCTTAAAATAATTCCACACATTCTCAAAATAAGAATATGTATCTGTATTAGAAGCAATCTAGAACAAAGCGCAATTGTTCTTAAAATCTGTCCAACCAGTCTCAGATTACAAAATCCTGTCTACAAATAAACAAAATTGTACTCTTAATAATAAAGAAATCAATTTGGGAAAACTTTTGACACCGCGAATTGTTCTTATGGGGACCAAACACTCGATAATCTTTTGCATTTTTCTCAGTGTATTAAACGTAAAATTCCCTAAAGTGAATTTTTGACTGTTTTTTCAGTAAATAGACCTTTCCTTATACACGTGTTACGAGAACATTCGGAAATCTAGGCTGTAAATAAAAAACTTAAATCTATACTAATTTCTCTGCCAAATATACGTCATCTACTTATATTCATTTCAAAGAGCGCATTACCCTATTAATATAACCTTAAATAAAGCCAAATAAACAATGTACTCCTTAAATATTTATCTTTTTCTGACCTTTTAAGTGTTTCCCAAATTAAAGCAATTTGTTTTAACCCAAATCGAAAAATACTCAAAAATTTCTTTTGTTTTCATAAACTTCCTTGTTCCCGAATTGGCACATGGCATAAACACAGATCCCAATAAGCTTCAGAAAAAAAGTGCGCCCCATTAGCAGTTTTCACTTGTGCTGGCGGCTGTGCCATTTCACAGACACTAACTGCACTTGGTCTCCTGGTTTGGTTCTGGTACACTGTCTCTAATACTGGAACTGGTTCTGGTTGACTTTGGTTTGGTTCATCAACCACTTTTTTTTTCGCGCGTCGCCGAGAACATTAAACGTTCATGTAAGGCAATAACAACTTGGCTGCTGTTGTGTTTAGACTTCTTTGCGGCAGTTGCTTTAAGTTCCTGCAACTTGGTCTAAGCCAGCGTCTAAGTCGGAGCTCCACTGCCGCTAACGATGTATTTATGCCAAACGACAAACTGTGGGAACAAATGAAAATTTAGCGAAATGACAAAGAGACAATGGGACAGTAAAGTGGAGCTGCTTAAGTCCCAGTGGAAAATGGCTAGAGCGTTTGTCACTTCGTTTTGTAAGAGATGAAAGCAGGCTCTACTTTTTGTCAACTTAGGGAATTTGTTAGGGATCTGATTAATCAGATATATTGCAAGCAAAGCAGATTTAAGGGAAAAAATGTCATTATTGAAATAAAACACACATTTTTTTTTTGGGAATATATACGGCCGTGCTGCGGAAAACGAATCCGAAAATTTTATTCGAGCTCCGAATATTTTATTCGGATTCGTTTTAAAACCGAATGTTTGGTGTTCCCAATTTCACCAAAACGAATTTTTAGAGTAGTTTGAAACCAAATGTTTTGTTGCAAGAGAAATTAAAACGAATTGGCAAAATAGGTTGAAAAGTCCGCATTTTAAACTGAAATGATTTTTGAAATATTCTTCGATATACTTAGATTCTACTAATGCCAATTTCAAGTTAAATACTTATTTTTAATTATTTTTTTATGAATCAACCCAAAAAATATCTTTCACCATTCAAAACGAATTTTTATATGTCTTGCATAATAGAATGTTTATGTCGTGCTTAAATGTTCATATCTTGCATAATTTCCCGTGTAATAGGTAAGCATAGGCGTGGAAAATTTCCCTCAAAAGATGTAGAGCTGTGCTAACAATGAGTTAGGGGAATATGAGTAGATGGTGAAAGCAATAATATTCGGACTTTGGAGCACGCAAAAACGAATCCGTATAAAATTGTTCGTTTTGTTTTTTTCGTTTGCATATTGAAAAAAATCATTGTTGGCAAGTTTGAAAGAAGCAATCATGACTAAAGTGTAGCTTCGATTTTTGCTTACAAGTGAGTTTCAAATTTCCTACTGGGTATAAGTAAAGTTATAGAGGCAGAGAGAGTAGACATGTCGCTTTGCAAGTTTTTGTTGTAGCTTTTGTTATGCTCAATTGAAGAGAGGAGCGCGTAAAAAGAAGTGTCATTAATGTCAAAAATATCGCACAGACAATATAAGTCATCGATAATGCAATATTTTAAGTTGTCATTCACTCAGCAGGCAGTCGTTTCCATTCAGGCCTCCAATATCGATAGAAACTTGACATTTCGATTGCATTTTGTAGTATTTGAGTTATTTTTTTCTTCGTTTTTAGTATAGTTGAGCTACGCTGCAGTCATGCGGAAGGCTTAAAAAGCGATTTGTAGCCAGAAGAGAGAAGAAGTTTGCTTTCAAATTGAATAGATAGACAATTATTTTTTTTTTTTTATAGAGGGAGCTTTTCGCATTACGGCTACCAATAAGCGGAAAATTTCTCACTGTCATTGCTTGTTTATGTCCCTGTGTGTGTGTGAGAGAGAGTGTGTTTGTATGCGAGTTGTTGCTCTTGAGCTTAGTTGAAAATATTTGGTTTTGCCTTCTACTACTTAAAACTTGAACATCGTCGTCACGTTTTCTTTTTTTTCGACGCGCATCTTCATCATCATCGTCGTCGTCGTCGTCATCCTCTCAAGCAGGCAGCTCAGGGACAGACCACATTTACCGCTAAAAACGTTTGCAATTTTTCCTCGTATTATTTCGCTGTCAATTCCAACTAAGCCAAAAAACAAAAAAAAAACAACAAAAGCCAGCACTATAAGCTCGATACACGATTTTAACTCAGCAAAAGGCCAAATTTTATGTTTTTCCTTTTTTTTTTTTTTTTGCAAATCGGGAACCAAGAAAAACAAGCAGAAATTGATGGCGTTACATTAAGCTGCCAAATGCAAACACTGAAAAGCGCTTTTCATTTTGTGTACAGCTTGAAACATGCCACAACATCAACATCTCTCTCTCTCTCTCTCTCTCTCTCTCTCTCTGTCTAGCTTGTTGCTTTACGCCCATCTTCTGCTCTATAGGGCACTTATCCAGTGTTTTTGGTTCATCATCATATCGCTAGCTTGTTGGCCTCTTGTATAAAATTGCATGCCATAATAGTAAAAACAAATTGCAGCAATTGCATTCATCATTAGGTGGGTGCACACTGAACACTCAGCATTGGAAAGGGGCACACTGCAGGCTTAAGATTGAAGAGTGCACTCTATCACTCCACGCTAGAGATGGACGCTTTTATTACGTGACCTTGGGTTATGAAATTGAATTTGGTGCAAGTTTAGTCACAAAAGCTTCGAATTCTGAGCAAGAAGTCATAAGAAATAGTCAAATTTTTCGTGATATGTTTGATAAAATATATTTTTGATAAAAAGTGTTTTAGCTATTAGGAAATATATGTCTTTACGAAATGAATAAGCTACTGTACATTTAAAATATAGATCTTGTAATGCTTGAAAAGCATAATAATTATCAATATCTTTTAGTTGTCGTCTCAAGATTTGGCAAAACCTTGCTAAACGATTACACTTACAAATCTAAAAAAAATTTTGGTATGTATCCTTAAAATTACATGCTAAAACCGAAAATGCAGTCAAAAAATGTTTGTAATGAAACGAAATTAGAAAAAATTACAGCAAATATCTCTGGTTGTTCTAAACTGATTTGGATTACTTTTTTTACAAAACTGTAGATAATTGAATTGCACATCGATTATATTAGGAACATATTTTTTCAAACTATTTATGCTTTTTATGCATTCATATGAAGTTTTACGTCATTTCAGTAAATTTTTGAGAAAAATTCTATTCTGAACGTAAATTTAAATAAGATGCGATCGATTACGAAAGAAATGAGTGGTTGCTTATCAAAATCGGAGCAAAAATATGGAAATAACCGGAATTTTTGTAAAAAGTACTAAAAGCCAGTTTTTCTCAGCTTCACGCTAAGGTCGATTTTTATACCCTGACCTTATGGTAAAAAAGGGATATTAAATTTGTACATGCAGTAAATATATAACATACAGAAGGAGGCGACAGTCTCTAAAGTAACATAAAGTATAATCAGGGTTACTAGAGTCGTCGATATACCCAAGTCCATTTGACTTTCTATATGAACGCCTAGAGATGGCAACTTTCAGATTAGATCCCCTTATTATTCTACGGCAGACAAGTTTAGTCATTTTTTCATATCGCGGTTATATTACATAGCTCCCATAGGTGTGTCTCTGAGGACCTCGAAAAAACCAACAGTTTTAGATGGATAATTTGTTAAGAGAAGCAGGGCTAAGAATATTCTAAGAAATGGTTAGTGCGACTATAAATTCTTAATAAAAATTAATGTATACGATAAAGAAACGTTGTTTTTGGTTGGATTAGACGATTTTGAGTTCCCTATCTGGGCTGATGTAGCTAAATGTCACGCTAACTGAATCCAAGTAACTTTCAGGCTTAATCAATCCACCATTGACCTACACATCAAGGCAAACATTGAACTAGTTTCAGAGAGGGTCAACAACAATTTTAGGATAGAAACATGCCCACATTTTCATGGGTTTTTTGTAAATATTTTCCCCGCCTCTTATGACTCTAATGCCAATAATTTCGTAATGCCTAAGATTAAGTGAATAAGATTGAATTGAATTGAATAGACAAGACTTTGAAAAAAATTAGGTTTTTGGAAAAAACTCTGCTTTGGGTGCCAGTTCAGGAAGCTGCGGACAATGTTTGATTACTCTGTCTACAAAACAAAAATTTGAATGAAATTTTCCTTTTCCTTTTATGCTTGAGTTATGTTAGTGGACGTTTTTAGAACGATTAACATGTTTAATAATAATTAATTAATATAGGATAGCGAAGAAGAAGAGCGCAACGTTGTCTCCAATGCATTGCAATTGCAATGTATCAATGTATTAAAAAAAAAATATAGAATAATACAAATTTATAAATGACAAATTATTTTATTTTTCCGATAACAATTTTTCTACTATATGGAATCCGCCAAAGAGATTTATGTATAAATTTATCGAAATTACAAAAATAATTAAAAATTGTTTTTGAAAACAAAATTATAACCAAGTGACAATCCTAACCTGAAGCTAACAATATCAACGAGTACAAGCATTTAATTTGTCGTGACTTGATCGTGCCAAATCACGCCTCAAACATAACTCACGCGCTCATCTCTACGCGGCACCTTACTCTATCCCATTTTGTTCCTGACTTTAAGTTAAATTGCTTAAAGGGCCAGCTCTGTTTGCCCTGGGGCAATAATAGATGTTTATGTTGCAGCATTATGCGCTTGCAAATTTGCATTACTTGGAAACGTCAAGTGTTTGTTTGCTCTCTCTCTCTTTCTCTCGCGCTCTCTCTCTCTCTCTCTTTGACTTTGTTTAACTGTGATTTGTGGCAGTTATCAGCATTTTTCATTTTTAAAGCCTCTTTTGGGTGTCGTCTGTGGCATCAGGTCCACTTGACCGTTAACAGAGACACATCAACACCCTGCCCCAAAGTAGTTTTAGAGGCGCCTGCATTATACATATGTACAGCTGAAAATGCATTCAAATAGGTATGTGTGTGTGTCTGAGTGTATCTGTATCTGTAACTGTGTATGTGATTCTGTTGTTGTTTGTGGGCGTCATAAAGGAAATTTATGTGTGCAAAGAGTTGGTTTTGGTCCGGCCACTGGCAGCCTCCATAATAGGCATATTTTACTTTGCAGGTGGGCGTGGCAGTTAACAACTTGCCTTGTTGCAAGTTGCATCTTTGCTTGTGAGAGTAGTTAAAGTTAGTTGAGTTATTATAAGCAGTAAAATGTTTAGCTCTTTTTTACTGTCAAATTACAAAAGATTTTATGGCAAATTTGTGCTCAAAATCTCAGTGGATAGAGACCAGGGCGCGGTTTTACTACCAGGAAGACTTATGCAATTAAAGAAAAAACTGGGCGGTCTAGAAAGATACTAAATATATATGTATGTAACCTACCAAAAAGAAGTGCTGAACAAAGATTCGGCACAGCATGCATTTTTTGTATCTTTGGAATAAACAAATCCTGCTGATTTCAAGTGCTAAGCAATAAACATATGGGAAATATGTGATAGGGTATATATGATATCTATGGTGTAATAACAAAAAAGTTTAAGTTAAAGTAAAATACAATAATCAGCCGTGCTCTGGAAAACCAAAAAACTAAAACGAGCAATTTGAATCGGTTTCGTTTTTGCGTGCTCCGGAAAACGCATTTTTTTTGTCAATAACTCCTTTTTACTTTCGATAAATTCGTATATTTGCCTTATTTATTCGATAAATTATTCATTCAGAAAAAAAATAATTCAAAATAATTGCCTATAAATATATAACTTTTAGTTTAGCATAAATATAATCTAAAAACATCAAAGAATATTTAAAAAATTATTTCAGTATAAAATGCGAACTTTTTTAAACATATTTTGTCGATTCGTTTTAGTTTCTTATGTAACAAAACATTAGGTTTCAAACCACATAAAAAATTAGGTTTGGTGAAATTGGGAGCACTAAACACTCAGTCTCAAAACGAATCCGAATAAAATGTTCGAGTTCGTTTCCGGAGCATGGCCGATTATTTCTACAAAATTTGATAACTGTTGCCATATTTTACTAATATTGTCATCTAGTTATAAATTACAAGCCAGAAAAAGGCTAGAATCGACAAATAATGAAAAAATCTCGAATAAAAACGTTGGATTTAAATATACAATTGAATTTCCACACAGTATTAAAAAAAAAGTTATTCTTTCAAATAGTGTTTCTTTTTTTTTGACTAAAGTCAAGAATCTTAAGATCTAGTAAAAAACTATTCACCCATTTCGTTCAAGCTTTAATAACTTAAATGAGTCTAATATTTTGAGACACTTATTTCGCTCGCAAAGTTAAAAGTGCAAAAGCGCCCCATTTAGCTGCAAGCCCTGCACTATCTCATTTTCCCTACGAAAACCAAATTACTCGACTATTAAATAAACTGTTAATTTAGCAACATAAAACATAAAATCAAAATTACTTAAATTAGACGCTCAAGTGCCTTAAGAAACCATCCATCCACTGGTTCTTATCTACAATCACACAGAAATTATAATTTTACATAGTCGTTAAGTTGGCCATTTTTCACACCAACGCCCGCCAAAGCAACTCTGGCAATGAGATAATAGAGCAAGTGAGTAAAAGATAGTGAGCAAAAGAGCTGGAGATAGGAGAATACTGCAACAAGCAGTGCATAAATCACAATTGCCGCAAACCATAAGCAGATAAACTACAATATCAGATAAGAATAAAGAAATGATGGCGGTATGAGAACTGCTCATCCTTAGGACTTACCCACGCGAAGACCGTGGCAGGCTGGCGACTGACTTAGTAGAAGCAGCTGAAGCCGCAGATGCCGAGTAACTGCATAAATCCGCTGAGCAATGTCTTGGCTGCGGCTGCCGCAATAAGTTGCAGCTTGCACAAGATAATCCTTGGGAATTATTGGCAATATTGCCAGAGTAGATAAGCAAAATGCGCGCATAAATAATGATGGAATGCGTTTATGTGGCCTGCATTTCAATTTTCTTTAGCACATGGAAAAACATTTTCATTTCAATGCATGGCTTTTCACTTCAAATTCGATTTCGATAACACTTTCAACTTTAACACTTTATTATGAGCATGTACGCGCGCACTTGTATTAGAAACACATGTGGGGGAATACTATTTGGGGTGAGTTGTGTTTGAGCCAAAAATAAACTCTTTGACGCGTTGTTGTACTTTTCACCGCCTTGCAACGTTTTGCATGCGTGTGTGTGCACAACGCAACGGAAATGCAAACGTTCTATGGACCGCACTAAGCCCCCCTCTATCAACCGGAGAAGAAATACGCCTTTTATCTGCTCCTGGCATTCAATGGGATGCAAAAATATGTTGCCACAAAACGCAAAAACAACAGCTATACGCTAAAACTGCACTGGGAATGTACCGTTAACCCCAGCCGAAACTCCAAAAATAAACTCACACTTTGCGTGTGTGTGTGGCGCGAGTGTGTGTGTTTTATGGTATGTACACATTTAGAAATTAAAATTGTAATTTATGCTTCTTACTTTGCTGCTGCTGCAATCATCATCATCAATTTTTACTGTAAAAGGGCAAGCATTAACAAACAGTAGGAGACGCAGAATAGCGCAGCACGTGACGTCACATGATCAAATACTTTCGCGCATTTGCATTGTTTTTGCATTTAGCGGCTTAGAAATCAAGTTATTTAAAAAATAAAGTTACTTGCAATAAACTATGTGTATAAAAGAAACAGGGTGCAGACTATAATCTCCACAAATACAAAGTTTTCATAGAAAGATAAAGAAAGTGTATGTGTACTTATAAACCACTTAATTATGTTATAGAATTTTCGAAGCGCTACAAAATTGATTCAAACTGCACTAATTTGATGAATATTGATTAATATAAGTAAAAAATAATAACTTTTAAATTAGTATTAAATTTATTTTGAAAGTAGACAAAAAATATTTTATGAAAATTTTTTTAATGTTTTGAATGCCAAAAACAAACCCAAAGTAATAGTAGAAAATGAAAGCCAGCATAAGGTATATCAATTGGAGATACATTTTTTCTGAAATCGCTATTTTATGAAGTATTAAATAACTTCAATACATAAGGGCTCTCTTGATTAAAAGAATATTTTTAATTTTGATTAAAAAGTATTACAAAGTTATAATAGAAAATGAAGCTATTATATAGGTATATCTATTGGAGACAAATTTTTTCTGAAATCGCGACTTTAATGCAGTATAGAATAACCTCAATTCGTAAAAGCTCTCTTGATTAACATAATATTATTAATTTTTATTAAAAAAATTAGTTTATTTTTAAAGCTTTTACATGTTATTATAGTGCAACAAATCGTTGCTAAGTTATGTACTAAAAATATGACAGAAGTTTTAAAGTGTGACATATAGGGCAAACAAATCACAATGGCTCAGCAGCCACTTTTGAAATAGACGGCGGCGAGGGTAGACTCTATAAGGAAACCTTTGTGTTCTTGGAATATCATTGGCTGCTTATGCATAAGCATGAGGGTGAATATGCAGGCGGCAGAAAATATAAATATCTGCGTTTTATTTTTTAAACTAACAAATATTGCGCACTATTGACCGCAAGAAAACTTTGCAATTTTAACAATTATGAGACATTGCTTAAAAAGTTTACGCTGCTTTAATTTTATTAAATGTAATATTTATTATTGTGTCTCAAAACGTGGCATGCCTTTTTCAAATTGCAGCAATTTTATTTATAAAAATAAGTGGAATTTTTAAAAATGAGCCTTATAATAATTTTTAAATATTATATTTTTTAATCGTTGCATGTACTATTTATATCTGATTATCATATTTTAATATCTTGCATGCCAAATTCTTTGCACTATAATGACTCAATAAAAATAGGCAAAAAATAAAGAAAATGTTGTAATTGTTTGGCTAAAAAGCGACTCTTAAGTTCTGATAGTTAAAAGGCAAAACGCGACTAGCTGAACGAGAAAGATTAATTTAAAACGCTTGCTGATCTTTAAGCCGCGATTTGCAGTGTTTCTTTTAACGCGGCACATAAACCAGGACCATCCGGCATGAATTTAGATATTGGCTACGGTCATTTATAATACGAGATTATAATTATTATTCAGGAATTTTAAATAAGACTCCAGATGTAGTCGTTTAAGAGCAAACAGATGCCAAGAGAAAATAAAATCAAATATGTTACTTTTTTTTTCAATTTTTTGTTAGTTAAGTAAACATAATTAATGTAACAAGCACATTACGTAGATTAAATAGAGCAACAAATTGATGAAAACACAAAAATTACCACACTGTAACAAACAAAATCCTAACAAATGCAAAGCGCGGCAATTTATTTAATCATGTAACGTATATGCACAAGGGAGAGCACGAAGGGAGAGAGGCACAATAGTTGCACACTGGTAGGCGCTTCCTTATTTTCTTTACCTCAACAATTCGGTACTGTAAAAGGGCAGCTATTTATTTCTTATTGCTTATTCACTTGCACTTTCTTACTTTCTTATAGGCAGAGCACGCCTTTTTCAATTTTTTTAATACGCAAACTAAACCGCACGACGCTGACGCAGACGTTGACGCAGACGCTCCGACATGTTCTCGCTTCGCGCGTTCGTTTGAAAATGAACTGGCAGGCGAGCAGCGTCGAACCTCGAACCTTCGATCCTCCTTCGAACGTCTGTTAACTGACTTCGAACTCAGAAGAGAATCTGTTAACGATCCAACGTGTTGGGACCCGGAGAATTGGCACCTAAGCTTTTTCAAGCTTTTTCAGCAAAGACACAACCCTGTTACCTGTTACGCCATTGGCCGCAGCTCTCAGCTGCTGCTGCTACTGCGCTGCTCTCAGCTGCTGGCTGCTGTTCGTTGTTCGTTTTTGTTTTGTTTGGTGTCTTCTTCGTTAAAAGAGCGATGGATCGGCGCTCTCTTGCACTGGCGCTCTCTCTCCCACAACAAAAAGCCGGTAAAATGAACGCCAGTTTGTTTTGTTTATGTTTTGAATGAACACTTGGGCTCTTTATTGTTATTTTTGTTTGTTTGTGGTCGTAATTGTTGATTGTTGTTTTTGTTTTTTGAAGTAATTGTTTTTGGCGGTTTTTTTGAAAAAAACAAATAACAAACAAATGACATAATAACGTAAGGTGTGCGTTGGATTATTTTTTGTATTTGTGCAACGTATTGGAAATTATTTAATAGCATTTGACAGCTGGCTGCAATTAAATTTTTAAACAATAATAGCAGTCAGGCCACTGTCTGGGAGATATTTGAGGGCCGACAATTATATAGATACTATAACAAAAAATGTTGGATGTTTCAAGCATTGGCAATGGCTTGAAAAGCGAATATATAGGGAATCAATTGGGAATTTCCGAAGTTTCTATAAGAATAGAAAACGCGCTTATAACAGTTAATCAATGTTTTGGCCTCCAAAGATTTAAGCAATAAGTTTTTCATATATTTTTTAAACCAAGAAAATTCTTTGACGTTTCTCACGCTTTTATGCGGAAAAGCATATCTTTTAGCACCGTTAGCTTAAACAACCTTGAAATAATAATCATTAGTTGCATGATAAAGCACAAAAAAAGTGACAACAAAATGTTGCAAGTAAGTCTGAAGAACTATAAAATGTGCAAGTGCATTAATATCTGAAACCATAGACCCCAGCACGTTTGATTGACCCAAGGTTAAGACCAACCCATTCACACATGCCGAACCAGTTTCCCGAGCTCTATGCCCATCTAGAATTGCACTGGGCGGCATTGTACCTTGAGAATGTGTGACAATTATGTTGAAAACCGATCGAAATGACAGCGAGCGATATTGATGGCTCACTGGGCAGGCCCTAACAAAAGAACTCTCAGCGGCGCACAGACACAATTCCAACAAAGCTTCTTTTTTATTCATTATTTTTTTTTTTTGTTATTTCCATGTCCATAGATAGAGATCTCGAAAGCAAACAAAACAAATAAACGCAAAAATTCTTTTCAAGCGTAACGGAAGTCGTTGAGTTAAATGGTCAACAGGCCAGACATAGTAAGCAAAGCTACCGGATGCGTTGCTTCCCGGTTTCAGGCCCCACTAACTGAAAGTGTAGACTACCAAATTGGAGCAAAGTAAGCGGGAAGAGCGTTAAGAACCTAAATACCGCTAGTTGCAGTGGTGGATCTAAGAGTCGGTTACTGTGGGGTATTAACAGTCTCGATAGTTTTGACAAACATTTGAGATTTTAAATTTGTACTTTTTGGTATCTCTTTAGATGCCTAATACCAGTATCCACAAATTTGATTTAGAACGGTTTATAGACTCTTAAATTTTTCCTAAAATTTTAGGTTTGAAATTGTAGTTTTTGCTTTTTTTTACATGCCTAGTACCAGATTTCAAAATTGCAAATATTTAATAGCAGAAAATTTTTCTAAATATCATATAAACTTCAGTAGGGCAAGTTCGAAATCACATTTTTTTCAAAATTACAAAATCTTACAGTATAAAAAACTGACACAGAAACATGTATAGTTATATATGTTCGAATACATATTATAAATATTCAAATCGCTCCAAGTTCTGCAAAATGTTCTACGTTTTTTTCCAAAAATCATTGAAATTTTTAGACAAAATGTCACTCAAAAAATTTTTTTTTCTAATTTAACATACAAGAATGATTTTTGTGAGGTTTCTAAAAATTCACGCTTTTAATTTTTTTTTAAACTACGAAATATTTTTCTAAATTGAAAAACATTTTTTGAAACTTTGGGACATTGGCATTTTTTTACACAATTTAAGTTTTACTTTTATAATTTTTTTCATTTCACATTTTAAAACATTTTTTATAGTTATACAACTTCAAAATTCACATTTTTTAATTTTTTTAGGTACATATTCTGTTCAAAAAATTTTTCATCTTTTTTTATATAATTTTGAAAATTTTTATTTATTTGTTAAGAATATATAACAATATAAATTATTTTATTTTAAAATCTTGTTGGTGATTTTGAGACATTGTTAATTTCTTAAAAAAATAATATTTTACTTTCAAATATTTTGGAATTCTTTTAAATGCTACGTTGTCAATAATCTTTTTTAAAGTTTATATTTTATTAAATTTATTTATTCTATTAAATTTTTCATTTTCTTAGAAGAATTTCACGCTGTAGCAAAAAAAAAAAAAAAATTTTTTATGGAAAAAAAATAAACGTAAAAAGTACAAATTTTTTTGTTCAAATTTCGTGAGCATAAATTAAAACATTGTTTAAAACTATTTTATATTAAAAAAAAATTAAAAAACTCATATACTCAATATAAAGGTATTAAAAAAAATTTTAAAAAATCATATACTCAAAAAAGTTTAGAATATCAAATCAATTAATTTTTAAAATATTTTTCTTTGGATACACTTCAATATAATACGGAAGAAAAAAAAAACAATTACATTTCTAATTTTTTCGAGTTTTTAAATACCATAACATATGCTTTTAATTTTTATCTAATATTTTTAAATGTTGCATTTTATTTTTTTTTTGTCTTTGATTTTTAAATTTTTTTTTATATTCTAGAGAATGTGCAAAATAATTTTAAATTTGTCTAAGGTCTAGTTACTCGTTGCACTAATGTTTTATTAGTTATAGTATTGTTGTTGTATTATAATTAATAATTAAATAAATAACTAAATTTTAAATCTATTTCACGGGCTTAGCATAGTTTTTTTTTTATTTAATAATCAAATCGATTACATATCTTCTTTACGTTAGCTTTTTAAATACATTATTAAAGAGTTTTCTGAATTAATTTTTTAAATAAATTATTTGAAAGAATTTAATGTGAATCAAATATTTGAAGTCAAGATTATTTTGTTCGAATTATATTTTGTGATTGTCGTTAAGCTATTTGCTCATTAAGAAATATCTTACGTCACAGAAGCAGAGAACAGAAATATCTCCCATTGCCCCCCTTTTACACGCCACTGCTAGTTCTACAAGCTAAGCTAAATGTTGTTCCCTCTGTTTCTATTATAACTCATTGTCATTTACCTGAGAGTTCAATTTAGTTAGTTAGACATAGCTCTCAAGTTCTCAACTTTAGGCAGTCATCATAAACTGTGTAGCCTACTCAACTGCCATAATAAAGTCATAAATTTTTTAACAGCCACTTGAACTTGGCAACAATAAGTCCAAATAACAAAATTCCAAATGATTAATGGCCTAGAATCGAGACAAGAAGTGAAACGACAAGTCAGAAAACATAAATCCTAACCAGGGACTTGGCAAAACCGCATAAATTTCTCAATTGTTTATAGATTTCCAAACTAATCCGTCATAAAGTGGAAAATCAAGTAACTAAATGTGAAAAATGCAAAGCAACGAAACAGAAACCAAAAACGCAAAGAAAAAATAAAAATAATATCAAAATCAAATCAAAATTATTCAATGGACTTTTGCCTGGTCTAAGACAACTTGAATTGGGCGCTCTGACCATTTGGGGCGGACTTGAAAATGCATTTTAGTTGTTCGCAGTCGACGTCAACTGCGACGTTGGCGTCTGCGTTAAGCAAACGCTTTCAAGATTTACATAAATAAGTGCGCAGCAAACTGGGATAAGTCTTCGGTCGCATTTTATGCATAAATATTTTCTTATTTTTTTCCGTGGATTTTCCTTCGCTTTTATTTGTTGTCTTTTTTTTTTTGGCGAACTTAAATTTCTTGTTACTATCTTTAAATACCGCAGTAACGACGTCATTTAGACAAACCTGAACGAATTGCGAGCTGCATTTATGGTCTTTTAATTAAAAGTTGCCTAAATCTCGAACTAGGCGCTGGATAAAGTTGATTGGATGTAAAACCGGTAAGATACCTAGTCTTCGGATACTTGTAGATCTATAGAAATTTATGAACACATAAATATGTCTAATTATTTAGATAGGAGCGGTACGTTTGGCTCTTTTGAATTTTTGAATACATATTAATTGGTATACATATTTTTGTTTGTATTGTTTGTATGTAGCTCAAAGCCCGTTGCCGTTAAGAAGGTGTGATTTCAATTTTAACGATTAGTTTATTTAATGACTTTTCGGCAAGTTTTCAAAAGAATGTTTAACTTTTTTATTAGAAATTTGTTGGATGCTGCATTTGGATATATTAAACATATTTAAGCCAAGAAATAGTTGTTGTCTGAAATTGACATTTTATAAATATCTTGCAGCTTAGGTTTAACTTAGATAAATTCTGAGTTTTGTGTGGGATAAAAGATGCACACTGTGTGTTTATGAAGATTAAGTATGTTATTTAGTCTCAGGATGAATAGCTACACCAAGAAAAACTTTAATATTCACTTTCTTCTGAAATCAAATAGATAATATAGTCCTATATCGAGCTAAGTGCAGGTATGCAAGTATATCTATGTTTCTGGATGAGTCTTCTTTTAACTAAGAATAAGCAATGAGAAGGATTACGAAATAATGAGCGAGAAGATTAAAGTTATTAAAAAAGATATGCCCATCTGTTTTTATAAACGTCTAGATCTTTGAGAGTATAAGAGCTAGGAAGATCAAACTTTATCACCCCAAAGAAATTGCAAAGCGCTATGTTTTTACAATTTTAAGGTTAAGTTTGTTCAGGAAAAATAACTATTTCTTTTTTTAAATTTTAAATTTTGCCTATAAAACGATTGTTTCTCTAGGTAGAATCTTTATTGAACTCAAGTGAATAAATTTTTGTGACTAACCCGGGATTTTGTGGAGCATATAAATATTTAAACGGCTCATAAGGGAATATGCAGAATAAGAAAGATGAAAGAATGAAGAAACTTATAAAGAATTAGAAAGATGATGGAGAGAAGAAACCTATACATAGGTATTTATAGCAGAAGATAACACAGAGCGTGCAGTCTTAAGAGTTCTCATCTGCAAGAAGAAAGATGATTGAAAGAAGAAACTAGTAAAGAATTAAAAAGATGATGAACAGAAGAGACCAAAAAATAGGTATTTATAGCAGAAGATGGCACAGACGGGCAGTCTTAAAAGTTCTCAACTCCACAAAGAAAGATGATAGAAAGATAAAACTGATAAAGAAATAGAAATATGATGGAAAGAAGAAACCAATACATAGGTATTTATAGCAGAAGATAGCATAGTGGGTGCAGTCTTAAAAATTCTTATCTTCAAAAGGAAAGATGGTAAAAAGAAGAAACTAACAATAAATTGGAAAGATGATGGAGAGAAGAAACCTATACATAGGTATTTATACCAGAAGATAACACAGAGCGTGCAGTCTTAAGAGATCTCATCCGCAAAAAGAAAGATGATTTATAGAAGAAACTAGTAAATAATTAAAAATATGATGGACAGAAGAGACCAATACATAGGTATTTATAGCAGAAGATGGCACAGACGGGCAGTCCTAAAAGTTCTCAGCTCCACAAAGAAAGATGATAGAAAGATAAAACTGATAAAGAAATATAAAGATGATGGAAAGAAGAAACCAATGCATAGGTATTTATAGCAAAAGATAGCACAGAGGGTGCAGTCTTAAAAGTTATCATCTGCAAAAAGAAAGATGATAAAAAGAAAAATTATGGAAAGAAGAAACCAACACATGGGTATTTAAAGCAGAAGATAGCAAAGAGGGTGCAGTCTTAAAAGTTTTCATCTGCAAGATGATAGATGAAAGAAAGAAGAAACTGATAAAATATTAAAAAGATGATGGAAAGAGGAATCCTATACATAGGTATTTATAGCAGAAAAGTAACAGAGGGTACAGTCCTAAAAGTTCTCATCTGCAAGATGAAAAATGATAAAATGAAGAAACTGATAAAGAATTACAAAGATGATGGAGAGAAGAAACCAATACAAAGGTATTTATAGCAGAAGATAAATTCAGAGCGTGTAGTCTTAAGAGTTCTCATCTCTTAGATGATAGATGATAGAAAGAAGAAACTAATAAAGAATTTAAAAGGTGATGGAAGGAAGAAATCTTTACATAGATATTTATAGCAGAAGGTAACACAGAGCGTGCAGTCTTAAGAGTTCTCATCTACAAGATGAAAGATGGTAGAAAGACGAAACTGATAAAAAATTAAAAATATGATGGAAAGAGTCTGCAGTCTTAAAAGGTCTCATCTGCAAGATGATAGAATGAAAACACTGATAAAAAATTAAAAAGATGATGGAAAGAAGAAACCTATACCAGAAGATAACATAGAGCGTACAGTCTTAAGAGTTCTCATCAGCAAGATAACAGTCTTCAAAGCTCTCATCTGCAACCCTCAAGCATAATGTTACTACAACTCTTTAAAAACCTAAACATAACAGCTAATTAAATCAAGAAATGCTCAACAAAATGCGTTCTAAGTGTATATAATATTTAAAGCTGCTTGAAGCACCACAATCCTTTTTCTCCATACGCACAAATGAGCTTAACTTTAAATCTAGGCCAAGTGTTAAGCACGCCACTCAATCAAATTTAATTTGACCTCATTTAAATTGCTATGCAAAATTTAAGGCTGGCAACATTTCGCTCTAATGATACAAAAAAAAAATGGGGAAAAAGTAACTTTTTGAAACTGACACTTTTATCGCTAGCAAATTTGCCCAGCTATGGAAAACTTTGGTTTTTTTTTGTGTGTTGGTCACGCTAGTAGGTAAACTGACAAAGGGACCAACTGACAGACTGACAAACAGCGTCTCAGAATCTCACCGAGCTGCACGTGTAGGCACACTGACTACTGCCGCCAAGTACCCGAAGCACACCTTACGCACGTCTTTCTAACTAATTTTTGCGCTTCTCAACTTTCCCAAAAACCGAAAATGTGGCGGACCAACAGATAGACAGATAAAGATGAAGTGATGGAATAAGCGGGTCTAGGGGCAGCTGCAGGGAACGACTGGCAAGTGTGGCTAAGATCTGACAAAAGTTTATTAACTGCCCAGACTGCGACGCGCTGCCCAGTTGATGCCAAACGGCACTCATTCAACATGGCAGTTTGGGAAGAGAGCAAGTCCGGAGAAGCGTAGCAACTGTGACCAACCAACAACTTTGGTCTCTGGAACGAGTCTAAAGCAAGCTGTGTGTGTGTGTGTGAATGAGTTTGTACGTGTGTGTTGGTGTGTGTGTCCGTTAATTCATCATTCTTTTAAATGGGTGTTACCTGTTAAGTGCGTTTATCACGTGCTGGTTCGGCGTTTTTATGAGTTTCCCCCTCATCATCATCTTTGTTATTCTTCGGTTCGGTTTGTTTGGTCTGCGGGCAAGCTCTATAAACTTTTCAATGGAGTCTGTCTCTTTATCTCGGTCTGACTAAGTACTTCTTCATACACACTTTTTGGTTGCATTTATTTCGATATTCTTTTTTGGTTTTTTGTTTTTTAAGCTGCCGTAGTTGCTTTTATTTTCAGGTTTTTAATTAAAATATAATAAGCTGCCACAAAAATTTTAAGTAGCAAAAAAGTTAATCGAAAAAGTCTGAAAAGCAATGGATCATTGAGAACTTTTTTTCTTGATTTAAAATACGATATGCTTGAAAATGAATTGAAAATAATCCAAGCAGCTTTAGCGTTGAAAATGTGTGTACAATTGAAGCTATTGAGTTCTTCAACTAGAAGATGGATTTTTTTCAGAGCCAAGAGATCTTGGCTTAAATAAATTTTTGATTTGTTAGCGCTTGGCATCATAATTGCCCTAAATTGGAAAACAAACTATTCTTTAGTAAATGAATTCATTTTTAACCAATTACAAAAAACTAGGGGTTTCGCCACCTGCTTGCTTCTCTCAATTATCCCATGCTTCTCCTAGCTTGGCGGGCGCAACCGACAAAAAACTTTTTTATACTAATTGATGTCGTGAAATATAAGCGAAAACAAAAATGTTGACGATGAGCACGACGACGCTGAACAACTTTAACATATACTGGATTATAAGACAGAATAAATTCTAAACTACAAAGCATACTTGCTGTAACCTATTTTTATTTGACAAAAAAAAGGTGAAATTTTAAAAAGCTTTTTTATACTTGCCTAGATATCAGGTTAGAAACATTTTAAAATCGAAAAATATCAGAAAAATAAGCTTAGCTGTACCTAAGGTAAGGGGTGTATTAAAATTGTGCCAATTGTTTTACTCTGGCGTGCCAAGCCGAAATATTTGTTAAAATGTTAAAAAAATCAGTGTATGCATCAATAGCGAAATCTCCAAATGAAGAACTAGAAACCATTGTCAACAGATTTTTAGCAGAATACAGAAACACAAAGCATTGCACAACTGGTGAAACACCGGGCAACCAGACTGGATCTTTTAAAACCTTCTTCGTTGAGAGAAGTGATAACACAGAATCAGAATAAGAGTATCCTCAACTACAGAGGGGGTAGGAAAGTAGAATTTAATCGTGGTCAGGAAGTTTTTATCAGAGACTACAGCTATCCCATCCTCGTCGCCAATTGTAATGTATTTACACCATGATGTTTGGAGCAGAAGTGGTCTTTTTTTATTTGCCTGGTTCTTATTATCTACGTTTAACCATACTATTAACATGGTTCTTATTGTCTATGTTTTGCAGCACTATGTAATCGATGATTTATCGATGTTAATACTCAATACTCATCAGAGAAGTAGCCATCGGAGACCCCTAAAAGCTACCTCCAATATGGTTATTAGGTCTAGGCTTGTACATTGCTATGACTATCCATCTCTCCGTCTATATCTATCCGTTGGGGATAGAAGAGCAAGGAAAACCAAACTTGACACTTGGACTCCTTTAATCA
Organism: Chymomyza costata; assembly: GCA_018150985.1. Taxonomy (NCBI): domain Eukaryota; kingdom Metazoa; phylum Arthropoda; class Insecta; order Diptera; family Drosophilidae; genus Chymomyza; species Chymomyza costata. Next base: position 93,009 of record JAECWU010000698.1, on the reverse strand, counting down.
TATATTTCTTATTAAAATAAAATAAGTTATTTTTGTAATTACTTAATTAAAAATCTATTTCTCGTTTTGTATTTGGTGGTAGTATCTCAGTATCTTAGTATCTCTCGTGATTTTTAATGGCACGAAGCTATTTCCAATCAAATTTATTCTTAAATTTACTTCTTAAGTCCATCATCAATTTTGGAAATTAAAGGCTATTTTTCTTAAAATCTTTTCGGATAAAAAATGTTGTAAAAACTTCAAAAAACGATATTTTTAAGGTCGGCATTAGCAGTCAGTACGCTAATAGTCGAAAAATTAATGCTGAAATCAAAAATTATTCTGAATGATATAAAAAATGAATTGGGTTTTGAAAAATTGTGAATTATATTTTCCTCACTCTCTAGTAGTGTCCCCTGGATCCTCCTCGATAGTTACTGATGTGTAAGTTTCGAAGGAGAAATTATCCAACTGTTCCTACCGGCAAATGCACCAGACTATAAGAAGTCGATGGTGATCTTTTTTGAAAAAACAAAAGTAAAGATCTGCCACGCCTCATTCTGCTTTGAGCATACATTGCTTAAAGCTATAATAGTCCTGGTACCATTGGTTAGGGTTATTGGTCAGATGAGTACTTTTTTTTTGATCATGAAGACAACTTTTTCTTCAGATTCTCTACGTAAGTACTGAACAATATCCTTATGTCTGTCTACGTGAACACTCAGAGATTGACAAAAAAAATTCGAATTTTTTTACTCTTTATAGGGACATAATAAGGGCATTCACTAGGGCTAGCAAGTGTTTTAATGTGCAAATGTTGCAAAAACAACTAAACTCATTCAGATTAGAATACCGAACACAAATGATTGAAAATACAGTGGTTTATTGGCCTTCCAAAAATAGTAGATTCTTCTCCATATATATATATATTTTTCCCGTAGTTCCTAGTTGGAACAAAGGGCCTCAAGATTCTTCTCCATACTACTATACAACATCTGCTTAAGCTTATGAACGACCGTATTCGCTTAAACTTTAACTGACTTCCCATTATGGTATATTCTAATCACTTTATTAATGCTTATTTTTGCAAATATAGGTGATGGCCATTCAAATCAATTGCCTACTATAAATTTTAATCTGAAAATTCCGCTTCCTTACACGTAAACATTAATGACACCATCTAGCAACTTTAAAGCCAACATATGGTCACAAGCCCATCTACTGATTCTCAAATTACCATCTTCAAAGACATTTGTTTTAATTGCTAATTACAAACTATTGAATTACTCTTCGGACACATACAAATTGCATCTACGTGACCCTCAAAACTGGCCCCTAATCAGCATAATTCATGCAACAAGAAACTACAAACAAAAACTTACAACAACAAGAAAAAATAAAATCATTAACACGTAAAATTCTCACGCAAAAATAGTTCCAGCTCTTTGTAACGCCCATTGAGTAAAAAAAAGCCCTTACAAAGTAGGCTCGAATAAAGCTCCACTCTTCCCGCTTCAACATGTTGCCACTTCTGGTTACTAATGCGGCAACTTGCCCCACACAGGGAGCTCATGGAGATCATGGAACCCTGGGCCACACGTTGCGTTAAACTATCAATCACACAATTATGAATTTTAAACTTTTGACAATGGCCAACAACAAAAACAATAGTTTCTAGTAGAAATTCTACAAAAAAATAAAAATAAAAGTTCCAGCAGGAAGCAGCGCTGTCGTGTATAAAAATCTGGAAAATAAATCATAATGAATACATTTAATCAATACTAAATTAAATTTAATGTATCTATCGAAAACGAAATCAGTATCGAACTAAGTGAATGAGTGAGCGAGTAGTTTGGGACTTAGTCAGCGGCGCAGACAAAGGGGTTTTCAAAATTAAAAAAAAATCAAAAATGTCCAAATTGTTATAAATATATCAAAATTAGCAAATATAACAAAAATAACAAAAATATAAAAAATATCAAATGTATCAAAGATATCAAAAATATCAAAATTAACAAAAAAATATCAAAAATATCAAAAATTATCAAATATATCGAAAAATATATAAAAAATATCGTATAATATCAAAAAATATCAAATATAGCGAAAAAAAAATATAAAACAAAACAAAAATATCAAAATTAACAAAAAATATCAAAAATATCAAATAATATCGTAAAATATAAAAAATATTAAAAACAACAATAATAACAGAAAATACAAAAACATCAAAAATATAAAAAACAACAATAAAAACAAAAATAAAAAAATTAAAATATCTAAAAATATCCAAACATTTCTTAAAATATTCCAAAAATATCAAACATGAAAAATATCAAAAATATCAAATATATAAAAATTATCCAAAATTATCTAAAAATATCTAAAAAAAAATCCAAAAATATCCAAAAATATCTTAAAATATCCAAAAACTTAAAAAAAATCCTAGATTATCAAAAATATCAAAAATACCAAAAATATCAAATATATCAAAAGTATTAAAACTATGAAAAATATCAAAACTATGTATCAAAAATATCCTAAAATATCAAAAATGTAGGCAATAAAAAAAATATCAAAAAATACCCAAAAATATCCAAAAATACCCAAAAATATCCAAAAATATAAAAAATATAAAAAATATAAAAAATATAAAAAATATTAAAAATATAAAAAATATCAAAATTAACAAAAAATATCAAAAATATCAAATATACCGAAAAATATATAAAAAATATCGTATAATATCAAAAAATATCAAATACATCGAAAAAAATATATAAAACAAAACAAAAATATCAAAATTAACAAAAATATCAAAAATATCAAAATTAACAAAAAAATATTAAATATATCGAAAAATATATAAAAAATATCGTATAATATCTAAAAATATCAAATATATCGTAAAAAAATATATAAAACAAAACAAAAATATCGAAATTAAGAAAAATATCAAAATTATCAAAAAAATATCAAAAATATTAAACTTATCGAAAAATATATAAAAAATATCGTATAATATCTAAAAATATCAAATATATTGAAAAAAATATATAAAACAAATCAAAAATATCAAAATTAACAAAAAAATATCGAAAAAAATCAAAAATAAAAAAAAAATAAAAAAAATTAAAAACAACAATAATAACAAAAAATACAAAAATATCAAAAATATAAAAAAAACAATAAAAACAAAAATAAAAAAAAAAAAAATATAAAAAATATCTAAAAATATCCAAAAATTTCTAAAAATATTCCAAAAATATCAAACATGAAAAATATCAAATATATAAAAATTATCCAAAATTATCTAAAAATATCCAAAAATATCTAAAAAAAAATCCAAAAATATCTTAAAATTTCGAAAAATTAAAAAAAATCCGAGAATATCAAAAATATCAAAAATACCAAAAATATCAAATATATCATAAATATCAAAAGTATTTAAAATATAAAAAATATCAAAAAATATCAAATATATAGGCAATAACAAAAATATCAAAAAATACCCAAAAATATCTAAAAATAACCACAAAGATCCAATAATATTCATAAAATATCCAAAAATATTAAAAATATAAAAAATATCAAAAAATACTAAAAAATAATAAGAAAATATCCAAAAATATCGAAATATATCTAAATATGTATATATTTATTCCAAAAAACTTGAATTCGTGAAAATAATTTCCATTATTTTATTAAAAATTTCAAAAATTTATTTTTCAAGTACTTTGGAGAGAAATGATAGTGTTAGTAAATTTCAAAACAATTTAATAAAAATTTTCAAAATTGTGATAATAATTTACCTTCCCCTTCCCAAATAATTATCCACGCCTCTGACTTTTGCAATATTTGTTTATATTTTATTTGTTTTTTTGTAAACTTCTCACACTCGCATAAGCTTTACGCACACTTTTTTTCGTGTTGTAAAACAAATAAATCAACTTCAATTAAATAAATCAAAACCAAATAAGAGAGAAAAAAAAAATAAGCGTGGCTGTTGAGTGTTAAAATTCATTTTTAATGACAAATGAAACTTTAGCAGGGAGCGCGGGCGAATGTGGTATATATATTTTTTATATTAATGATATTTTTAATTAACACACAATTTGTTAAATATTAAAATTGACAGACAGCGGCTAAGTATTTTAAAAACAACAACAAAAACCCATTAATGTAACTTATTTTTTTTCGTATTTTGTATTCCCATTTAAATGAAAATCAATAATGATATAAGACTGAGGCAATAATTTGTTTATGGTTGTTGTTGTTTTTTTTTAAATATTTTTTTTTTGTTCTAGCTGTTGTTGAGACCCTTAGAGCTTTGTTTTTGACCTTTTCGAAATGACCTCGCTCTAAGTATCCCAGAGAATTTCGCATTCTTGTGGCTTAGCATGCTGTTAATGAGCCTTTGATGTTTTGTGGGAAGGGGGGTTCACTCATTCCTGGTATCTCCTTTAGGCATTTAACGACAGTTAATTATGCCAAAATTTGAATAGTTGTGCTTAATACTAAATCTACCAATAAATACTAAATGGCAGCTTATACTTATTTATGGACACCTTAACTATGCCCAAAAGGCTGCCAAGGGCAATTCAGTTTGATAGATATTATCTACTTAAGCTTATTGATGAGGTTTCGGGCCAAGACTAGCGGCTTCTCGCAGACACCTTAACTGTGCAGAAATTGGTTAATTTAAAAAAACTTCTTTCAGTAGCTTGTTAAGCTCTTAAATAGTATGTGTTTTTTTTTTGTGATGCCTTTTTAGCCAACGTTTAAGCTTTTTTGGTTATAAGTTAATCGCTAATGAGCTATTCGATTAAATACTTGGGTTTACGGTTACGTAAGCTGAAACCTTAATAATAATTGGTAGATTTGGTTAAGTACTTTTGTAACCCAACTCTCTTCTGAGTTTGTTCCAAATTGCACTGCTTCATTTTATGAAGTATGACAAGCAGTGCCTGCAGTGTGGGTTTATTCAACATACTTACTACAAACTCCGATTTGGTTGCCTTTAACTCCGGTTGGAGCGTAGGGCCAGAATTAAAGTGTTGAAGTCGTTCCGATTTTTTGTGAGTTGTGATAGGCAAGTCAGGTCGGCATCCACAATACGACGCCATGAGGTTTTTGGGCGACCGCAGTTTTTAGAACCTTGTGGGTTCCACCAAAGAGCAGTTCTGCAAACCTCGTCCGTGTTTTTGCGTAGTGTATGTCCTAGCCAGCCAAATCGTCTTCGCTTGATCGTTAGCTTTGTAGGTAGTTCGTTGGTCTTTTCCAGTAGATCTTGATTGGAGATGATACCAGGCCACCAGATCCTTAACATTTTTCGTATGCACGAATTAACAAAAGATTGTAGTTTGCGCGTAAGCAATTTTTATTAAGGACCATGATTCGCAGCCATATAAGAGCACTGTTTTCACGCTGGAGTTGAAAATACGAAGTTTGGTGCTAACTGAGATAGATTTAGAGGCCCAAATGTTGCTTGGCTGAGCAAACGCATCACGCGCTTTGTTTGTTGCGTCTTATTATGTCCTCTGTCCTCTGCAGTACCTTCTGTGGCGGTTATTTTGCTCCCAAGATAGCAAAAATCTGATCTGCGAGATAACTCTTTTCCGTATACAGTGAATCGGATAGATACGGTTTTGCCTACGTTAATTTTTAGGCCGACCTTGCCCGCATACTATCCAATCTTATCCAAATTCCTCTGCAAATCCGATTTCTTTAATGCCAGGAGCGCAATATCATCCGCATAAGCCAGCTCTTCGAGATGTTCAAGTAAATTTCAAGGCACACCGTGTTTGCCCATTAGCGCCTTAATCAGTACATCTTCCAAAACTATAAGAAAGAGCAACGGTGACATGAGACAGCCTTGCTTTACACCAGTTCTTGGATGAATTGGGTCCGATAGTTGTTTGTTGTGCAAGACTTTGCATTCGAAACCAACGTAACGTGCTTTGATGATGTTTATAAGCTTTTCGGGAATAGCTCGGGAATATAGCGAGTTCCAGATATAGTTACTATCGATACTATCGAAGGCGGTGCTGTAGTCTACAAAGAACGTTCAAGAAGGTAAACAGAAATAGGTTTTGGTTTTTGCATGTGGTATTAAGTACTTTAAATCTTTTACATGTGCTAAGGGTGTAATTTAAAAAAAATTGGATAAGTAGCGCCCTAACGTGGCACACATTTTCTCAAAAAAGAAAACATTTGCAATGTTTTTTAATGGCAGATTAATAAGTTTGAGTGTAATAAGTTTAATTTTTGGGCTTCGTGTTGATGCATTTGAAAAACATCAAAATTTATTTATTGATTAGGCTCACATTAGTCGACGTAACAAATTTTTAAACTTATGTTTAACGTATCTATTCGCAATATTTCTTCCTTATTTATTTTTGTTTGAAAGTTACGTTCAAAGGTCGAAAGTTCAGTCAAAAAATGTTTCTACGGAACGAGCATTGTGATATTGCGAGGCGAAACTATTTCTTTGGGACTTAATAAAAGGTGTCTTCACTTCATCGTCCCTTGACATAATTTTCACAAAATTCTTTAAAAAAATTTAAAATTGGCGTGAAACTTAAAACTTAAATAAAATCATTTTGAGGTTGTCATTCATTCAGGAAGTGGCTTATGAGAATCGCATAGAAAATATATAAATTATGAAAAGTAAAAAAGGAACTGCCCATAATTTTAATATTTTCTTTCTTTTTTTAATAAACGAGCATTTATTTCGATCCATGAGTAAAATGAAATTTAAAATTTTGTTTTCTGTTAGAGATTTGAATTCAAATTAGATTTTTTCGCAAAAGTTGAATTATTTCCAGTAGCCTTAAAAACTTTTATACAATCTCTACGAATACTCACGATGTTCATAGAATCAGAGGTATGCCTGGCAAAGTTTTAACTGGTTGGTAAAATTATTCGATGAGAAAATGTGATAATTTTTGACCTGCCTTTTTAGAGGTCTAAACCTTATACCAGTATTAACGACACAAAAAATGACAGCATGGAAATACGTCGACGGATTAATCTTGCTAACCGGTGTTACTTTGGGCTAAGTAAGGAACTCAAGAGTAAAGCCCTCTCTCGGCATACGAAAATAACCCTCTTCAAATCCCTCATCATACCCGTGCTTCTCTACGGCGCTGAAGCATGCACATTGTGTTCATCCGATAAGGCGATTTTAGGGGCTTCGAGAGAAAAATCCTCCGACGTATCCTTGGACCGATAAATGTGGAAGGTGATTTTCGTATTCGAATGAACCACGAGCTGTATGAGCTATACGGCAACACTGATCTAGTTCGGCGCATACAGCTACAACGTCTGCGCTGGCTAGGTCATGTTGCATGACTGGATGAAAATGCTCCAGCCAAGAAGGTATTCAAGCGGAAATCACTGGAAGGTCGACGACGACAGGGACGCCCGCCTCTGCGATGGAAAGATCAGGTAACGGAGGATCTTCGTAGCCTTGGGATTGCCAATTGGCGCCAGCAATCACAGGACAGAAACCGCTGGCGTAAGATAATTTCTGCGGCCAAGACCGATACCCGGTTGTAATGGCCAAATTAGTAGTAGTAAACCTTATACTTAAATTTTTGAAACATTATATTTTGTAATATTTAAAAAAACGTTTCATATTATATGATAGGCAGTATTTTATATCGAAACAGGGATTAAGATTGTCTGTTAACCAGTCTGAAGAATCTCCAATTACTCAGGGGCACCAAGCTAAAAATATTTTCAGACTCGAAAAACAGAAGAGATTTTGTGCTTTTTTCAAAGTAGAACTCTTAAAACACTTTAAAAAAAATGCACACTTGATGAAAGAGAAGTCGCGTTTATTAACACCCAAATATGTTTAATTATATTATTTTTCTATTCTTCCTGTTTTCAATCGTTTTTTATGGGTGAGAACCCGCTTTCCTCTTTAGTACTTTTATTGTTTTAGGTACACCATATAACAGTTGAATGTAACGTAATTATGTGTTTTGGTTTGTGTCACGGCTAACAAAACACACTGTTATACAACATAACAACCCAAACTGGTATATATGTTTAGCACAGTTTCAAATCACTACATTAGCGAATCCCGAAACCACTGCGCTGTTATCATAGCAACAAGCAGTTCGGCAAAGTCAAGCAGTGCGCTGAAGTCAAGCAGAGCCCTGCTGTAAAAATAACATCAAAACGAAATTTGTTTTCAAAAAGCCATTTTATTCATAGGCAAAAAAATATTTAGGTACTGCGATTTTTCAAAGATTTTTGAATTATTTGATGGCAAAAATAAAAAAATTTACAAAAAAATTGCAGTTTTTTAGCATGACATTTTACGCCTTAATTTAGAGAAAAGAATTTTGTACTTTTTACAAATTTTTGGTACTGTGATTTTTCAAAGACCTTTGAATTGTTTAATGGGAAAAATGCAAAAATGTACTAAAAATTTCAGTTTCTAAACTTGACATGTTATGGCTTAATTTAAAGAAAAGAATTTCAGATTTTTTGTGTATGACAATTTTTTTGAAATGGGGCTATACTACTTCTTGAAGTTTTTTAATAATAAATCATCTAAGTATATGTGTCTAAGTAGTAAGTATAAGTAGAGCCATATTCCTGAACTCCTAAAAAATATGTATGCAAAAACAAAAACTTAAAATCTATATAAATAAAAGAGAGTTAAGATTTATGTTAGTTACACCATTTATAACTCAAGAATTCGTCTCCGCACGGATTAACAAAGTAACGCATAAAATATCGGAAAAAAAATCACATAAAAAGAAGTAAACCGCGAAATTCTCTTATGGAGGCTGGGGGTCAGATATCGATATAAGTTCAAAATCTTCATCTGCCTCACTATTATGCGCATCTTTCGGTAAAATTTCAGCTCCATAGCTCTTAGATGCTGAGATTCTTTTACTCATATGGGCAGACGGGCAAATAGACATGGCTATATCGACTCCGCTGTTGATAGTGATCAAGAATATTTATAGTTTATAGGGGGTCTACCACGCCTGCTTCTGGCCTTTACATACATTTACATGAACTTATAATTCCTTTGGTACAGGGTATAACAAAGTTGTATTAGATACAGCAATTTTTGAATCAAGATCGGCTGGACCGATTTTAATGATTTATGATTTGTTGCGATTAGGTTTCGCAACGAATAGCACCGTCGATTTGTCTGTTAAATGCGACTGTTATTATTAAATATTATTGAGCAAGTATTGCCACCACGAAGAAGATCGAATCTTTCTCAACAAATCCGTAACCATAAAATGTCTCGAGGCAATTTTCGACATGCTATAAGAAATACTTCACACATTTGATTACAGCTCGCTTCCTTTCGTCGGCATTGGCCCTGGGGCATTGTGGTACAAATGGCAAAGTTAAATTGACTTTATTGACTCCGCCACCCGAGCCATTGCATTCATTGCTTCGTGGCAGGATGCAGAAACTCGGCAACCAGAGCAAGTTTTCAACACTATACTTACTTAGAACGCTGCACTGAGAAGACATAGATTCTACGATTGTAGAGAAGAAACACAATGCTTAGAGAAAAGTTGGAGTTAAGGACTGCAGAGCAGGAGCGTAATATATCGCGTAGATCACAGAGCAGATAGATTGAAGATGTTAGGCGAGACGGGCAAGTAAGGAATACTATGGAAAGAGGACTGCTCAGAGAATATTGAGATTTCACAATTACAGAGCAAGATCTTGAAACATTGCGTGGATAGAACAACAGCCGGGTAGGAAGATGTTAAGAAACAGACAGATAGACACGTAACACAGCACAATACCAATTCGTTTTTTGAGAACGCTTACGAAATAATTTAACAGCGACCCGAAAATGTTTACTTTTGCTGTAAAGACTGGATGTTCCTTCATCAAATAGAAAGAATTAGCAGGGAAATTTATATATATAAAAACTTATGTGTTTAGTTCAGATATGCTTCATCTGGCAGATCTGTTTCCATATTAACATTTTGTAGAATTTGCAGCAGTACAATCACTATATTTGATAAAAAAAGCATCAAACCAAGAATTACCCATTTTTTTATTTTTCTAATAAAAACAAAATTTGCTTCGTAGTATAACCCTAGGCAAAAGTTTTCAAAAATTTATAAAATTTAAAATTGAATTTTATAACTTTTTTAAAAAAAAAGCATCAAACCAAAATCCCATTTTTAATTTTATTTTATTTGCAAATAATTTTAAAAAGTAATAACAGGCATCCTCTCAAATAGAACACCTAGGCAGAGCATTTTGCTTAAGGTTGCCCTTTGTAACATTCATATAGGATTGGTGTTGATGAGTCCTCTCTCCCATTTGTTCTAGTGACGTCAAAGACTCTAATGGCATCGACTACATCTGAGTTGCAACCGCAAAAGTAAATGGTAACCTTAAAAATAACATTAAAAATTATATGTTATAAATTCCATGTTCATCCAAACATAATTCCGTTCATGACAATTGCACATCCCTTAGCCAAAAAAAAAAAATTTCTTAGAATCTCTTTCCATCGCTTGCTAGCCAAAATGACGTCAAAAGTCCATAATACTATACAATTAATTTTAATGATAATGCGTTTATTTATTAAAAATTCAATAATTTGTTTTGTTTATTCATTCAATTTTTTTTTTTTTTTGGGCATTTTTGCTCTCGGCATTTTCAATTTTCATTACGCTGACTCACCAAAAAGTAATTAGAAATAATTAGAAATAATAATTTGCTATTTGTTATATATTTTTGGAAATCGCAAAATGGCGGCCGGAATTGAAACAAAAACATGAACTAGTTAAAATAATGCATAAATATTGAGTTAAATTGGATTGAGGGGGGAGTGCAGGCATATTAAACAGTGTGATTAAGCTTTATAGCAAAAATACAAAGTGCATGAAAATTTGCACTTGAATTAAATAATTTAAAATTAAAATTTAAATTTATTTCAAGCGAAAATACTTCAAATAAACAAATCGAGCTAATAATAAAAATATGCCACTAATTAGCTTGAAAAATATTTTAATGCCATTTGTTTTGAATATTTATGCAACTAAATGCTGCGATTATCTAATATTTACAGAACTTTTTTTTTGTTGTTGTTTTGAAGCCACTTTGAGTTTTTATTTATTTTAATTCTCTTATGAATCTGCTACATTTTTAATATCCATTAGAAATGGCAAACTGCGGCGTCACACTTGTATGCAACTGCAATATATAGCTACAAATACAACTACAAATGAAATCAATTGCATTAAGTTGGAATATAACGACTATTATATACCCTAGCTTCAGAATTTTCTTTCGAACTTAAGGTGGTTTGAACAAAAACTTTATATTAAAAAAAAAGAGATTGTAGCAAACTGAGGGCTGAATTTTTATAGCTAGGCCCATATGGGTTTATATAATATGGATTTTGTTACTTAACAAAGCTCTCAAACGGCTTTTAAAATTTCATTTGTTCGGAAGCTTAATCTTCTGTTTATTTATTTTTCTAGTTCCTTCCTACTCAATTTTATCTGACAATGAATTTTCTGCTTTTCGTTTTATGTTTTTGATTTGTCTTTTTTCTCATATACTTTCACAGCAATGCTAAAATCAGTGTGACCACACCAAGTTCCAAAACTGTTCGCTAGAGACAGAAAAAAAAAGAAACACTTCAAGTTATAAAATTTGCCGCGAGACGTAGCCACAAAAAAGTATAAAATATTTTTCTCATGTACTTTCACAAAAATGCGAAAATCAGTGTGACCACACCAAGTTTCAAAATTGTTCGCTAGAGACAGCAAAGAAAAGAGAAACACTTCAAGTTACAAAATTTGCTGCGAGAGGGAGCCACAAAATTAAAAAAAATACATACAAAATTTTAAAATTTTTAAAACAAAGGCTCCTCGCAATAATTATTGGAATTGAGGATTTTTTTATTATTTTTTTTTACTTTTACAAAAAAAAATTTTTGTCCAAAATAGATTTTTGATTAAATCACTTGTCTTTTTTGCTCCATAATTTTTTTTTTTATTATGACTCATCACATATTGGCTTAAATGAGCCCAATCGTTAAAAGTCAACCTAATCAAGTCGTAACGTTTTAAATCGTAAAACTCCTTAGTTGTTTATTTTGTAAGATATCTTCATGCGATTTTTCAAAAACATATGCACAATGGTTAAAACAAGTGATGCGGATCACTTTTTAATCTGATCTTTTCGACTTTCCAAATATCCAGACTACGTATATCTCAATATATTTAGTTCAAAAAGTCATGAAAATAATTTTTGTAAATAAAATTTTTCCTGTGCTTCAAAAATTATAGGAGTTCTTAATAAATTTGTAGAACTTTCTGGCATTAACTTTAAAAAGCCCCATAAAGCTAGGTAATTTGAAGATTATGTCGAATCGCTATGGTTTTTTAGATATTGAACTCGGATTAAGCGAATTAAAAACATTTAATAAGCACCATGACACCCGGACTCGAAAAATATTTTTGTAAGATTTTTTGAGGTTATCTTGGCCTGGTGTGCCGATTTTTTTTTTTTTGTGTGGCTGTGCAAGAGTTAGGGATCAACTGTAGATCATGTTTTATTGCAACTCTCTGAAATTTTTGTAATTTTTTAAAGCAAAGCGGACTGCACCTTAAAGTACAATTTTTTTTTTTTAATCTTAAAATTTTTAGAAATTTAATCTTTCATCAAATAGAATTTTTTTTTAAATATCTTTATCGTAAGCGTGCTACGATAAATCGCTACATAATCGGAATTTTAAAAAAAATTAACCAAGTTAGTTAATTAGTGGCATATGTTAAAACATTCAAATCGAAGACTTTTTGTTGCCGTAATACCGATGCATCAATAATTGCAGCAAGTAGCCAAGACTGAACTTGGCTGGGAGTATGAAGTTCGAAGACTCCATTCGACAAGCTTTATCTAAAGGATCATCAATCTTGTAGTTTTTTTTTTTTTTAAAGCAAAAAACCACAAAAATTTCAAATGAATCGGAATATCTTTCTTATCAATAGAAAGAACCATTCTTGCCATTCACTTTTTATCCTTTTAAATGTTGGCCAAAACTGGGCCGTAGCTCGTCCATGCAGAGGTTCCAATTTTCGATGACACTGGTAATGCTTCAATCGTACCTGGCTTATCCACAAATGCTTTAGACTTCACGTAGCTCCAAACAAATGGTCTAACGGTGTGATATCATACGATCTTGGTGACCAATTCACCGGTCTGGAGCGTGAAATTAATTGTTCACCGAATTGGTTCCGTAAAATTGCCTAAGCGCGCGAAAAACATTCTTTACAGAACGCGAATTTTCGTAATATAATTGTACGATTTGCAAACGTTGCTTGGGTGTAAGTCTTTCCATGGGGAAATGGCAATGAAAATTGAATAAAAAACACATAGCAAAAAAAAACCCTCAAGATTGATGACCCTTTCGTTTGAGATACTAACCAATATTTGAAAAATTTTACGTCCCTAGCTTCTACGATTTTTGAGATCAGAGCGTTCAAGCAACCACACGCAGAAATCAAGCTGTTGGCTCAAATAAGCTTCCTTCGTCCTGTTGCACACATTCGATTGATCCTAATATACCCTTTAACTCTTTGACTAATAGGTATAAAAAAAAAACATGTACAAAAAGAATGTAATATGAAAAGCCATAAATTAATGAAGCGCACTTAATGATGTTGATGAGTATGACGATGATGATGATGATGATGTTAGTTACAATTATAGTTGCAGTTGTTGCTGCACTTGCTGTACTTGGCTAATAAAGTCAATTAGCAGCTACAAACACACGCACAAATACACACGCAAACACACACTTAAACGCATACACGCAGAGTCGCATGTACACACACATATATATCGATATATCGATAGATGTTCAGGTGTATTTGGCCCTGAACTGTTTGTTCTACTTTTGTTTTCATTTCAAGTGAACGCATTACTGCAATAGTTATCGTTAGTTAGTTACCTCCACTCACACATATATAGAGCATGTAATGCGTATGAGTGTGTGTGTGTTATGAGTGCGTGTGTGTGTTATAATTTTCGAATTTATTTCACGAGCAATGGAAACCTACAAAGTATTTCACTCATTTTTCTAGAACAAGAGCTGAAGCATGAGAAGAACAAGTAGCAGAGCATTAGCAACCCATAACGAGTTTAATTGGCTTCTTCATTGGGTCCATGTGGCCAAGAGGGATTAAGTATGTATAAATAAGGTGAATGCCAGAGTCAAAACAGGGTTGCTAATTGCGGGAATGTTTAATTTGAGTGCAATATGCTTTGTCGAGCCATACATGATGCGTTATCGAAAGTGAACTTTAACCAAAGCAAACGATTGTAAAACCGGCTCAATAAACAGCCGAGTTGTATTGAGTATGGCTTGGGCTCGCACATTTTGGGCCGAATTGTTGAAATGTATCGATACACCAATATAATTACAATACTAGGCCAACAAAAATGTGATCAATTTTAAAATCACTGTTTTCGGTAGATTTAGGAATGCTGATTCCGTACAAGTTTTAAAATTATTGCTATTGCAATACGATACATAGCTGGCCGAGTACCGATCGGGTTTTGCTGAAACAAAATCAAAATATATGGAGTATGATTGTTTTTCGTGCAGGAGTTCCTCAAAAAGAGGGGAGTCACTGCGACCAGAAGATCTTTTGTACCGTACCCATAAATTAATGCAAAAGACTTTTCGCTTTCTGCATGAATAGCAATAGGTCTTCCCATGTGACAGGCTCTGTCCCACACCAGCGCTGTGCAGTCACGGAGAATATGTCTGGTGGTTTCATCGTCTTCGAGAGCAAGGTGAGCCAGTATCTCCTTTGTTCTTCTGCAGCCCATTTGTTTACCATGGTTTTAACTGTGTACCAACCAATGCTAAATCATCAGCGTTCGTGTTTCCATCCACTACTGAGTGTCCAGGTACCCAACATAGGACGACTTTGTTTAGGGAAGACAGGAGTTGAAGGTAATTGTGGCATTCTTTAACCATCCTGAAGGAGACGCTCCTAATGATAGTGCCCTAAAAGCAGCTTGGCTATCTGAATAAATCAAAAGGTTTACTTCCCTAGTTCCCTTGTGAAGGATACTATCGGCGCAGATCTCTATAGCATGAATCTCTAGCCATTGCAATAGAGATTCTGGTGTAAGGTCCAGCGACTCCAACACCTACACCCTGTTCAGTTTTGGAGCCATCCGTCAACCATTGTTGCCACCGGAAGTTTCCACAGGGATGGATATAGATGATATAGATGTTTACATTTTTCTGAAATATTTGTTTTTAGTAATTAGGATCACTCTACAACCCCACTCGCTTCGCTCTCCAAGCAGCGCCAAGCGATTGCAAAGAAAAAAAAAATAAATGATGTGCGGAGAAAAATCTGAGGAGACGCCAAAAATTTCCAAATTTGCCTGCGAGAGGGAGAAAAAATAGTATATGTAGGTCGTTAAAAAACGTTTTTAAATTGTTGAGAGAAATTCGTAAGTAAATTATTAACTCTCTTATATACAGATTTTATAGACTGATTTTTAAAAAAATTATTTTAATTATTTTATTATTTTTATAGAGAAAAATACCAAAAGAAATAATTTCATTCTTTACAATCAATCCTGCCATTTTGGTAGCATTTATAAAATTAGCTGATTGCCTAATTTGACAGATTAAAAATAAAAAATACATTTAAAAACCAAAGATGGCCGATAATCAATAAGATTTAACTCTCCGGCGGCCATGTTAAGTCCACCATTTTGTAATTTTTAATTCTAACCCCAGATTCGTGATTCGGGACCTCGAAAACCCATATTTGCAGACACAACTCACTTTAAACAAAAAAATGAAAAACACATCTTAGGTTCGCCATTTTGAAATTTGGAAAAACTAATAAGGTACTTATAAACAGTTACCTCAAAAGTATCTGAGTAGCTATAACAGGGGTTGCAATAATGTTTTTCTGAGAATAAGATTCAAAGTAGTATTTAAATTATGGAGTTACTTTGCTTTGGCGGCCATTGTAGCTTCGCCATTTTGAAATATCAAAAATCACCATAGGGCTTTAAAAAGTAAGCTAGAAGATGGAAATTTTAAGCTTGAAAACGTTGATTTATCTCAAAAATTTAAGTGTGAGGAGGGGGTGGCTTGACCCATATATATTTCAGAGGTCTGACAGTCAAATGTCAAATTTATTATACAATATATGTTAAAAACACTTTCATTGTTAATTTTATTTCTTTGGACCTTTAAAGCTTGCAAATTTTCTTTAAATACACAATAACTTCTAAAGTCTTCGGATTTTTCTAGTCAATTTGAATGAGACTGTTTATAAAAAAATTAATTTGTTTTATTTGGTTAAGGCCTATACGCATTTTATTAATTGAATTCAGATAAGAAAGAAAAGTATATAATAGATACAAAAATTTTTGATAATATAAAATATTGAAAATGACAAAGTGTAGCATAGCATTTCGCTTCTTTATACATAGAGATATGCCCATAAGGTCAACTTTTTGAACAATCGCCTTTCAGAAGAATCACTTTTTTAAGACGTAAGAGGTTACATGGCATCATAACGCATTGAATAGCATTTTTTATAAAAAAAATATATTTTAAAAGTCAAATCATTCAAAACTTAAATTTGTTGTCTTCTAAGCATCCAACAGATTAAGCATTTTTCAATAGTTCTCACTTTGAAGACAAACTTCAAAAATGTTTGGAAGCTTTTGGAGCCTACAAAGATTTACACTTTACTTCTTAGGCAAAGTAAAAGTTAGACCTATCCTCACCTATAAAGCGTTGGTCTGTTTAAAGGTACCCAATCCCTTCAAATCAACCTAAAGAAGGTGTAAATTTTGATGCGTTTGGTTGCCATGTTTTTCACTTTTGTAAGGTCAGGGCTGGAATAATGATTGGAGACGAATCAGTAGACGGCACCATCTGCAAATAATGACCAAAATGATGCATGCCCCCACTTAAGTTATCTGTCTTAGGAGTGAGGAGGAAGTAGAAAGCATACCACATCTGCTATGTAGCTTTCATATACTTACTTCAAAGAATGCGCTCCAGGAACCTTTGGGGACAAGGAGGGCATAGAAAGTATCTAACAAGTGCTATGTGAATGCTCTGGACTTTTCATTACCTTGAGTAAGGTATTCGTTAAACACCTGTCCGGCTGTCTTGTAAGCTGCCACTAGGAGTCCTAGCACTTAGTGCCGTCAACTTTTCTAACACCCGCCCAATTTCCCCTCAAACCACCCCACTCTATTAACAATCATAAGCCATTACAATTGGTCAAAATGTCTCCGTTTGATATAGACCCATATTTGAAGTGGACTTGCTTTAAAAATCTGCCCAAAGTAATTAGATTTTTTTCAATATAAAATTTCGTTGGCTGTCAAAATAAACACAAAATTTTTATACATTTATAAAGATTCTTACTCTCTTAAATTTCCAAAAAACCTAACAATAAAAATTATGTCGCTCTATTAAGCCCCAACACATACTTATTACACCCTCTTCCCCAAATAGCCATCAATTTAAGCTGCAGAAAAACAAGTTGCCCTAAAATTGAGTATACGAGTATGGCAGCTTGGCGTATACTTAACAATTTATCATATCGATAACGAAAACTCAAGGCATTTATTATGCGGCAAAATCTTGTCAAAATCAAATGCCAACAAAAGGCACAAGGCGACAAGGTAACGCCTGTTCCTAAAGCCTGCTCCAGACAGCTACCGGAGTTCATAGGAGCTGCAACCGAAGGTCAGGTTACCCTTTTCATTAAAAGGTAGCTGATGCTCTGGTTTTTGTGTAAAAGGCATTGCATGTTGGCCTGTCGCATGGATCGTTGGGTTTTTCAAGCTTCGCAGGCGATGAAAATTGATTTTTACTTTGGTATTTTTTTTTTTTGGCCTTATTTTTTTGTTTTTTATTGTGCTGCCATTTTTACTCACACTTTAGCAATTTTTTTGTTGGTCCTTTTGCTCATTTTGACACCTTGCCGTTTAATGGCGTATTAAAGTTGGGCATAAGTTGGACCGGAAACGGAAGTTGGCGTCTGAGCAATGGCTCATTGGGCACATGCGAACAAAAAACACACACAATACAACAACAATTACAACAAAAAAGAAAACACGTGGGCTGACTGTAGTTGGGACATCATGACTATAATGTACTCTGTACCAAGGACAGGAACTTTATTTTTGAAAAACTGCTTTCTAATTATAAGTTTTAAGATATAGATAGTAAAAATTTATTGCCGATAATAATGAAACAGTGACAAAAACATGATTTTATTATAATAAAAAATTTTGTTGACTTCCTCACAAACTTGTTTGGTTGAACTTAGTCGCTTTTGATTATTAAAAAAATAATTTTTGTTTAATATAAAATTTTCTAAACTTTATCGCAAACCTGTTTAGTTCGACTAAGTCGCGTTCGATAGTTTTTTAAAAATCAATAAATCGATTATTTCTTTCAAAAATGTGCTCTATATTGAAAGTTTTCGAAAAATTGTAATTCTCATTGAAGAAATATTAAGTATACGATTAGTTGGTAACAGTTTTTTTTTATTTTTTTAAGAAATGGAAAAAATACGTTTAATGCCAAACATCTGAGTAATACCCATATAAGCCCAAATGCTTATTTGCTGACTATGTAACATATATTTTGCGGCGAAAAAAAAAATATTTTTATAGCAATAATTTTTGGAAAATTCGTATATTTTGAAAAAAAGTAAGTTTACTGTCATATATCTCAACAATACCCATTTATAACATTTGAAATATATTTTGAAAAAAACTAAGTTCGATTTTGTTTTTTGAAATTATTAAAAATTTGGGGAAAAATATCTAAAAATAATACTCATATAGTCTCAATATTATATATCCATATGATATATTTTTTGGGTCGTAACACGTTTATATCATAAAGTAAAACATTTGTTAATTTTTTTTTTTTTTGGGCAAATTGTTAAAACCCCCTGAAGGAAGTGGTTATAGGCTCCTATCAAAGATATCAGCTATCTCAGCAATACAAAGAGATTTAAGGAGATGCACTAATTTTTTTGGAAGTCTTATAACGAATTTTAATCGATTGCATTTTTTCAGGGTTACTTTATGACATGGTTATCTTTAAAAGCGGGAATTTTAGTTACTGTTTAGAAACATCTTTGAATTTCCGAAACAAGGACGTTGTTATGACAATAATATTCAAGTTCTAGAAATATACATATGTTGGTGTTACGAGCAAAAAGTTATAATATTGAAACCACGGGGAGCCAACTTTGGGGGGGAAAAATCACCCCGTGGATCTGCCAGTGATGCTAGCCCTCTTTTCCAAAGATTCAGCTATTTGAGAGAGATTCCAACAAGATTTAAGATTTGTACTACATCTTTTTTTTCTTATGCTCCTGATCGTCCGGACGGTCATTCGTCGCCTTTTTCCATTTCATTGTTATATTTAAAAGAGGGTAAGCTTGGTTACACTTTTAGATTTCCATCTTTGCAATACGTTGTGATTACAGCATCTTTTCAAAATTTAAAGAAGGCAGATACTGGTAAAAATGCGTAATCGTAAATTGTTATTTCCGACTACTTCAAGTCTTCGATAACAGAATATGTAGGATGATTTTTTTTTTTTTGGCAAGACACGTTTCATAAGCGAATAATTGTCATAAATATCGAAGATATCCGATTTTATCAATGGGATTCGCTTCTCCCATTTAGGCTCGTTGCGTATACGCCTCAAGATAGCCCCTTGTTTAAACTTGAACCCATATGACGTTAAAGCGGAACCCTTTGCAGCGCGCATTATAGGGATGGTTTATGACTATTCTTGGTGTAAAATTCTCAAGTGGCCTGCATATGTATGAATATCTTGCTTGTGGCACATTAACAAAGGATAAGCGGCCTGCAATTGGAAAGTTACTGTTGAGCAGTCGATAATGTATCCTAGGTCAAATAACAACTTTTGCTTCGCAGAAAAATTGGACAGGCGATACACTGTGGACATTCTCGACTATATTACATTTTTTATACCTAGTTTGATAGTGGTACGATACTGGTAAAAATCACAGCGTTTATTATGTAACTTACGACTAATTCAAGATGATAAAAATTTGAATAAGATTTTTTTTGACAAGACCACGTTTCATAAGGGGTAATTGTCATAAATACCGAAAATCCATCGATTTAAAATGATTCGCTTCCCCAGATCAGGCTAGTTGCGTATACGCGGCAGTACAATAACATTGTCTGCTCTTAAGGAGTAAACATTCTATGTTACATCTATGCATCGATAGTAGTGCTCGAAGTTAAAAATTTAAAATATCTATATATCGATGTTGGCCAACAGAGATGTTTCTCCAGCACTACTTAACACCCATTTTATGAGTGCAGAAGTGCTGGAGAAACATCTCTTTTGGCCAACATCGATATATAGATAATTTAAACTTCGATACATCGATAAAACATCGATGTTTTCTTCAGCATTACTCCATAGTATGACTTACTCGCTGGATCTAATTGGTGGATGGTTTTGAATCCGTATAACATCCAAGCCAATCGTCGAGAGAAAGCTCATTTTACTATAACTTTTGAACGGCTATTTAGTTTTGTATAAGGCTCGTTGCGTATACGCCTAGCTGGAGCATCTCCATAGTTTGCCCTATTCGCAGGATCAAATATACGGATGGTTTTGAATCTATATAGCTGCCAAGCCAATCGTCGCATCAAAATAAGACTGAGAGCTCTTTTAACTATAACTTTTAAGCGCAAATTTAGTTCGTTATGTATACGCCTAGAGGCCATATCTGCATAGTATGGCTTATTTGCTGGATGCTGCTAGAGCAATTGGGTGCATAGATTTTGAATCCGTCTAACTTTGAAGCAAATCGTGGAATCAAAAAATGGCCTTAAAGTTCTTAAAAAAGGCTGCCAACTTTAGTGTTGGGAAAAAAAGTTCTGTTTGGAATATAAATCTTAAAAATCCATAACATTTCGTTGCACCAAATTAAGACACCCTTTAAGCTTCGTTTGCAGTGTATACCAACAAGCCACTAACAAACCACATTGATTGAAAAATTAGTCTTTTTTTTTTTTCTTTTTTTTATAGTATTTTTTTATCTTTATTTCATTTATTGTTTTTGGGCTTATTTATAATAATTTTTTAAAAAATTATGCTTAAATGCTAGCTACTAACAAATTGTTCATTAACTAACGTAAATTTAATCAACTGTTTTATAATTTAATATTACGAGTTATTTGAGTTTTACTTTTGTTTGATTTTTTTGTTTTGTTTTTTTTTGCCTTTTGTATTTGCTAGTAAATGCAGAAATTGTAAATCTTTTTTTTTTTTTTTTTTTGGTAGAGCAACTTTGTTTTTTTTTAATTATGCCTTTATTTGCTATATATATTTTTTTATTTTCTGTTACTTTTCACTTTTGCTGTTTTAAATTTAATTGTAATTTAATTTTAATTGTATGCAATTAATCTAGTAGTTTTTTTGTTTTTGTTTTTTTATGACTGCTATGCTTTTAAATTTAATGCAACATTAAATTAATTTTAATATTACACATTTTACTTTAATATTTACAAAATTATGTTACAGTAGTTTTTCGTCTGCATTTTTATTTTTATTTTTTGAAATTTTTTCTAAAAGTTTTCCCCATGGCTGCTGTCAGGTGTAAAAACTTTTATCCCCCACTGCCGAATCGGTCAGCAATCGCAGCTCCGGTTATGGTCACGTGCGTGGGCGGTTTTTGTGGGCATGGTCAGTTGCCTGCCTTTGGCAGCTGGCAAAAAATTGCAACTTTTTATACCGCTTACAACATTAAAAAAGTATTTACGGATTGGTTTAATTTTTTTATTTTTTTTTGCGTTTTTGCTCGTTTTTCGGTTTTTGAACTTACAAGTTAAATTTAATGCCATATTTTTACAGGGTGTTTAACTAAGTTGCAAGTTTTATAAACTTTCGAGCATGCTTAATGTAATTAGGGTTAATTTGGGTTCTGCTCTTTAGTTTTCTGTTTTTGTTTATTACGTAAATGATTTACTTTTCTAGTTAATTTTAATTTTTTTTGACTTGGTTCAGTTGAAATGTTTTTGTTTGTGACACTGGGAAGAGTTTGAAAAATTTAAATTCAATTTAGGAAATTAATCAATATATTAAAATAAAAGTTTTAACTTTTTACAAAAGAGCTAAATAAATTCCCATTCTGCAGATGCTAAGTTTTTTTTTTTTAAAGTTTAGCGTAATTTTTGAGGTTTTAGAAACGAAAGAGAGACAATTTTTCTGTACGATTCAGGATAAGAATTCCAAATTGATATACAAAAAAGTTTGTTTTAAAATTTGAAAAAAAATCAAAATAAATCAGCTCAGTAAATGTCAGAAGCACGAAAAGTTCTAGTTTCGCTGAAGCTTGAAAAACCCTTCAAATAAGACTCAGGAGTAAAATCCTATAAAGAATTTCTTCTGACTACTTAGTACGATTCCGGATTAAACTTCAGACTTTAAGAATTGACTTGTTCATACAAAATATTTCGAAATATGCAAATCGAATGAATAAGTTTTCAGCTTCAATTTTGGAACGTTTTATTAGGTTAGTCCCAACACAGGTGCGGTAAGGTAAACATAATTTTTGACAGGACGCCATCTTGGTTTTCTGTCATCTATTTTTTTGTATTCTAGTTGAAAGTCTGATATTTGATGGTGATGGAGTCATATTCAATTAAAGATCACATTTAAGTTATTTTCTTTGAACCAAACGATTTTTTGGTGTAGGATGTTTATTAGAAGAAGTTATCCCCTCCCACATTTTTAACTCATTTGCCTAATTAGTAAAATCTTTTGTTATGAGATCTTTAAAAACTGACAAGATGATAGACTTATTATCAGGTTATTGAAAAACAGCGTGTCATCCCAAAAATATTCGATAGTAGCTGTTTTTCAACTAAGACTATTGTGTCTATTGCAGTAAGTAATGTCTTCATTTGAATAGGTAAGTTTTATGATGAAATCTGCAAAAACAGGAAAGATGATGGGCTTATTTCGAAGTTTTGGCAAAACTAAGCATTATCCCAAAAATAGTTGATAATTGCTGGTTCACAATAAGACTTTTTCGTCTAATTGATGTCGTTAGTGAATGGGGAATTTTCATTAACTCTTCAATAATATGGGAGATGATAGCCTGACAAGTCCAAGTTATTGCAAAACTGAGCATAATCTCAAAAATAAATGATATTAACAAGCTAGTTACTAAGACTAGCCTCTTTAAAATCGAAAAGTTTTTTAATGAAATCCTCAAAAACCATGGAGATGATGGACTTATAATGAAGTTTTGGCAAAACTGGGCAACAACTCAAAAAAAGTTCATACTAGCTGTTTATCAACTAACACTATAAATTAATTCAATGGAATTAGAATTGATTTCCTTAGTAAATCGATATTTTTTGATGAATTCTTCAAAAACTAGGCAGATGATGTGCTTATAACGAAGTTTTGGCAAAACTGAGCATCATCTCAAAAATAGTTTATATTAGCTAGCTAGCAACTAAGACTAGTCTATTTTAAATCGATGTTTTTTAATGAAATCTTCAAAAACCAAGCAGATGATGTGCTTATAACGCAGTTTTGGCAAAGCTGAGCATCATCTCGAAAATAGTTGATAGTAGTCAGTTAGCAACTATGACTTGTCTATATACTTACTAGTAGTATAATTGTTTTCTTTAGTAAATGGTAAAGTATTTTAATGAAATTTTCAAAAACCAGGGAGATGATGTGCATATAATGCAGTTTTGGCAAAACTGAGCATCATCTCAAAAATAGTTGATAATTAGTCAGTTAGCCACTATGACTTGCCTATATACTAGTAGTATAATTGATTTCTTTAGTAAATGGTGAAGTATTTTAATGAAATCTTCAAAAACCAGGGAGATGATGTGCTTATAACGATGTTTTGGCAAAACTGAGCATCATCTCAAAAATTTTTGATAGTAGCTAGTTAAAAACTATGACTTGCCTATATACTAGTAGTATGATTGATTTCTTTAGTAAATGGTGAAGTATTTTAATGAAATCTTCAAAAACCAGGCAGATGATGTGCTTATAACGAAGTTTTGTCAAAACTGAGCATCATCTCAAAAAGTTGATTGTAGCTAGTTAGCAACTAAGACTAGTCTTCAAAATTAGGAAAGATGATGATTGGCTTGTTTCCTAGTTATCATTTTATTTTAAAACTGGTCAGCATACCAAAAATCGTCAGCATCTGGTTATCAACTAAGATTAGTAGAGACTTTAGTAGATTCCAACATATAAGCATAAACTTACTGAGATCCTTGATGATCCTTGACTAATTCAAAATTTTGATTCATTTTGGTCACTAAAATTCCTTTACTTGAATATCAACTACAAGTTGTTTATCTTCCGCAATTTTGATCCATTGTAGTCATTCATTTTTCTGTGCCCAGACATCAAACTCTTAGCTGTTTTACTTTGATTTCCGTTTAAGACAATCTCGTGAAAGGAATTTTTAATTTGAATAAAAATAAAATTTTTGGCTTTAGTAAGTTTGAAACTGAGTAATATTTATCTTTAGGTCAAAAATAAATATTTAAATAAATAAAAACTATATAAAATTGAGAAGAATGTTTTAGCTAAGAAAATTTAGGTGTCTTTATAGATATCTTAGGTTGAACCGGCCGCTAGCTTAAATCAGCACACTGAGGCCTAGACTGGCCCGTTGTGTCTAGATATCTTAAAAAGTTTCAAAAAAATTATATGAGTTAGTGTTACCACTAGTAAGTTTAATAGAAATATTAGAACACAGTGTTGCACAGTACTAAATAGTACTATATAAAGTCATCGACTGGGCCGCGCACACATACAAACATACACACACAGACTTAAAAAGATTAAAGTATTTTATACAATATTTACTATACTCGTATATTAGTATTTTTATATATATATATATATATAAGAAATTTCAAACTAACGAATTTATTTAAACATTTTAACTAGAGCTTAACTAATTCATTTTATAATACAACATTTTCGGCGGCCAAAGTAATGACAGCGCCACCGCCAGGTCCGGCACCACTGCCTGTGGCCACAGTGGCAACGCCATTCTCCAGGACTGCAGCTGTTGCTGTTGTGGCAACTGCAGACTGTACTTTCGCCTTGTCATGCACGTACATGGCGGCCAGCGCATTGAAGCGTGGACCCCAGTTTTGTAAGTAGTTAAAGTCTTGATTCTCATCATCCGTGCCTGTTATGGGTATCAGTTGTTTAATAGAAAAATGCTTGATTTAGAGGCTTCACTGTAGTTGGTGCACCTACCTGATGCCAGCGAGCTGAGCGACTCGGCTATGCTGCCGCTGCCTTCGAATGTAAAATTGCGCAGATCATCGAAAGGCGGCGCATTGGGATCCTTGTCTATGCGTAACTTGCGCTCCTCCATCAAATAGGCCACATTCAATTCCTGTCCAGGCGGCAGCAATGTCATCACAGGATCTGAAAAGCAGTCAAGGAGTGCACACAATAGTTGATTGTTGTATGTGCTGCATTGTTTGACGAGCACGAGAGCGCAATTTTCTACGTGACAATTTGCAACTTACATATTATTGGCATCTTGCAGGAGGCTATGTCCGGTGGCATTGTACCGCCTTGTGCGCTGATTGGTATTTGCAATGGCGTTATGTCGAATGCTGTCATATCGTCCTCGCCGCCGCCCTCGTCCTCGTAGCTAATGACCGTTTCGCGTACATCCTTCTCGGGGCCGGCACGTTTCTTCTTTTTAGTCGTTTTGCGTTTGCGATTGTATAAAACGAATATGAGGGCCAGAACTGTGAATAAATGATGTGAAAATGTTTGAGAGAACGTGTGGATTAAACGTTTATCAAGTGCAACAGCTGAGTGCTCGATTTAAATGCTAAGTGTTTGAAATGTCATAAATTCAATAGAAATTTGAAACTTTGATGTCATATACAGAAAATCGGTTTTTGGGTCAGTTTAATATACAGTACAGGCCTAAAGTATGCATACCACTACAAAAATAGCGTTTTAACGAAAACAATTCACTTTTTGTTTCTTCGTTATTGCGAATTCGCTTCCAGTGACTAGTTTCCATGTATTAAGGAGTGGGGTGAATTCGGAAGTGGGGTGAATCCAGAAACTCATGACCGACGCTAGTTATGGATAATACTCCGACTCGAGTACACGCGCTTTTCTGTTCAGTACAATTAAAAAAAAAAATTGCTACCTTGAAATTTTAAGCTTTTGTGTCGCTTCGATTCCAACATTTTTTTGAATAAAATTTAATGTAAGTATATCAATTGAATTATTAAGATACTAAACTTCAAAAACGTAAAAGGATTCGTTTCGACATTTGCAAGCCACCATGAGCCAGAATGACGCAACTCCGTTTCGAAAAAGTCGATTTGGGGTGAAGCCGGAAGCTTAATTGGGAGTAAATCCGGAAGTGTCGAAATGATCCAAATAAATATTTTGAATAAAATTGCAATATGGATTAACACAGTTTTTGTGTCAAAATGCCGAGAACTTACAAAACAAGCAAAACAAATCCTCGTAAGCCGGTTCCAAGTTCTGATGATTTGTTGGAAATGCTAAAGGCAGTGAAAATAGACAAACAGACAAAGGGATTTCAGACGATTTCCCTATTTAAAAAAAAAAAAAAACATTTTTTTCATGCCATTTTACTAAGCAACAATTATTTTTTTCCACATTCATTCATTTCAATACATAGCATTTTTTTTACCAAAAATAAAGAAATAAAATGTTTGCGTTGAAATTTCATGGGAGTTTTGTATCATTTGTGGACACTTCCGGATTCACCCGAAAAAATCAAAAATCACGAATTTAGCATTTTTTGCTCGGAGATCAATCTACCTAACAAAAAATCTTCGTGTCGATCTGAAATTTTGACAAAATATAGGTTATTCAATGCCCTGAACGTCACAACTTTCAATATCGAAAAAATATTTGTCACTCCAAAAAATCTTAGAAAATTTTGTTTTCCGAATTCACCCCACTTGCCTCTATATTATCAAAAAAAAAAATATGTTCTGAGGCGATTTTCTTGAATATTGACATGTTTGGCCTTTATCACTGCAGCATATATTCTTGGCATTCTTTTGTGTAGTTATTTCACTAGTATGTCCTGCCACGTATCCCTGAGACAATGTCAGAAATGAGAAAGGCTAGTTGGTCTCTTCCATGGCGGTCGAAGTCTTCCCATAGAATCTCTATAGAATCCAATCCATGATTTTGAGCAGGCAAAGGTCTTCTTTCTTTTTTAGATCGCCGTTCTACAGTCCCAAAGTATGTTGTAGATCATTATCTTGCTGGAATATGAATCCATGACCAATCAAATCCATATTCCAGATGGAATAGATTGTCATTGAAGAATTCTATGAAATTAATCTTTTGTGAGTCTTTTCATCAATTTTCTTGTGTGGGGCAACTTCAACATGCAAAAGCAACCCCAAGTCATTACAGAACCACCAACGTGTATGATATTAGCCGCGACACATGAGCCGCTCATCTGTTTGACGACCAACGAACTGGCGGCGATTATATCCAATTATATTAAATTTTGACTCGTTGGACCACAGCACAGAAATCCATTTTACAATTGAGCGGATTTTATTATATCTGCCGTAGCAAGCGTTTTCTTTGGAACAAGCCATACGATCCTTCTTTTTTTCGGCGTATGACGATTATGACAATTGACAGTAACAAAATATTTTATGAGCCAGAATTTTCTTAAAATGGGTAAATTAATTTATATTTTTGTCAAAAAATAAAAAACCTAACATTTTATGATGTAACATGATGACAAAATCGAAAAAAGTATATTTTTGTAGGTGTATCCATATTTTGGGCCTGTACTGTACTTATACTATTAATTTTTTGTCATTAAGTTTAATCCAAGTAAATATAATAATATCATGAATATATCTATATTGAAGTCAACACTTATGGTTAAATAACCATTACAAAATTATTTTGTAGCATATTCTAAAATTTTTGACATTTGGGGTGTTCACTATGTCGGTTATAAATGTATAAGTGCAAGAATACACTTTTTTTTTGTTATTTGAGAAAAATGCTTTTTAAGGCATAAAAGTTAAAGTTTTTGCCATATTTTTTTTTTTTTTTTTCTGTTTAAGGCAGAATAAAAAATTTCATGGAATGAGAAAACACCATATAAAAAAGAAATCCTGTTTTTTTAAATTAATTGCAAAGACAAAAAATTAAACACTCTTTTGGGCAAAACTGCCCTACTTTTTGTAGCCATGTGTCTGGAACGGGCATAAATGCCTTTTTTTTTTGTAAGCTTTACCCTTTTTAACATTATGCAATTATGTCCGACTAAATGAACATGCCAACTGTTTTTTTGTGAAATCTCGTATTTTAAGCTTTGTCCCCAAAACAAATTTCGAATGTTTTTGAACTATTATTCCTACCATTACAATCTATAATACAAATAATTCTTTTCCAGTTGGTGCAGGCTACTTGAGACGTAGAAACACTTCACAAGTTAGACTTCATTAATTTAAAGAACGAAAAATATTTCGAGTTTTTGATTTTAAAACAACTTGCAGCCAAAAACTCAGCAAATTGGCAAAAGAGATGCTCTCTTATAAAGACAAGTTACACATGTTGCTTGTTTTTCGCTAAAGCGGATTGCCGCATAAGAAGTGTTCCCAAAACTACATTTAAACTGTTTCGTCTTTGTGACTTTTCTACTTTATTTGCTTTCGTTTCCCATTTCTCGCTCTTGGTCTTTCTATACTAAAAGCCATCAAGCTTTTCTTTGCTTTTCCGGCTTAAGTTGCATAAAGTTATTAATAAGTTTTATATGCTCTTAAAATATTTGCATAGCCATGTTTTTTTTTTTCTCATTCCATATACAAGTTGGAAAATGCATTTTAACATTTTCGCCCGAGTTGACAGCCATATTAAATAAAAGTTTGGGAATCCTGGAGCTAAGCTGCTAAAGAGAAAATAATTAAAACTTGCACTCAAAATGACAAGACAAAATGGTGGACTTGTTTTTGCGCTACTCTAACTAACTAATACTTGTTTTCTTGCTCTCTGTCTCTTGCTTTTCGGAGTTGTTCATTTCGGTTAAGCGGATTCATTAGTTGCAAATAACTGTCAAGTTGCAAGGACATTTTGCTTGCCTTGACGGTTATGTCCATAAAAAATTGTAAATAAATATGAAAGTTTTTAGTTACAAGTTAAGGATTTAAAGATGCACTAAACATTTTTTGCTACTACGTTGCGTCAGTCATTCACTTATGGTCCAAAGTCATTATGTTTAATTTATTATAAATAAACATTTTGCTATTTGCAAACGTAGGCGAAAAAAGTTAAACATTTTCTGTACATTTTAATTAGCTTTATTAAATGTAAATGGTTTTTTTATAAAGAAAAACATGTTAGAGTGAAGAGAATAGCAAACTTTATAAAGTTAGTAAAGTTTATTTGTGTTACTGAGAATTTTGTTTTGCAGCCAGCTGATAGGAGCTTGTTTTGGACTTATGTCCGAGATTAATTTCAATTGAAATTGATATGTCCAATACAAACAATTGACATTAAGAATGCAGACAATGAAAGATAAGACTACTTTGAGCGAAATTCGGGGAAGCTAACATTTTTATGTGTTTTTGTTTTTTTTCGATTTCGTCTAGGGAAATTTTTTGCTTTTATGCAACAGCAAGAGAAATAAAGGTGAAAGCTGACATCAAAAATCGATTGTATATACACCTAATTCTGTTTTCACATGATTGATAAGTACCAGAAAACCGTGTAAAAAAGATGCAAAGTAAATCCTTAAGCAACTATGAAAATAAATTAGAAGGGGAATTCCCAACTAAATAAAAATATGCTGCTCCTGTCATTGTTTAAATAATTTTATATAATTTAATTGATTGTTTTTGGACAGATTGTAAATAAAATTGGCAAAAAAAGAAAAAAAGTAAATAAAATTTTAATTTTACAATTAGCTTTATTTGCCGAAATAACATAAAAATATTGCTTAAAGCTAGCTTAAATCAGAGTTTAGATATAATATCTTCACAACTGAGAAGTTGAGATTATAAATTTATAAGTAAAACGGATTTTGACTCGAAAATTTAATGTTTAGGAAAAACAATGGCAAGAAAAAAAACCTTAATTATGAAGAAAAAAAAAAGTTTAAAGTTTAAAGATTTATAAATTGAGCAGGTTCCTAACTGAAGCTAGTATCCGTCAGCACGAAAGTTGTGCGATAAGTGATTTTTTATTCGCGAAATTGTTGATAGCGCGAAAAATAAGTTCATCAATCTTTTTAATATTAGGTTCATCATCCAGTCGTTTTGTCGCATAAATGAATGGTCAATAAAGAATCATATTTAGTTTTTTGTTCTGGGAAGTTTGAATTTTTTGTAAATGAGTTCGCGCATAACTCATGCCCGTGTTATTTCAAATCCGTGAAAAAAAGGACCGTGTAAAAACCGAATTGGTTTGCATATTTGCTTGTATGCACATTCACTTATAGTGCTGTTGAGTAAAAAAAACCGAATGAATGTAGCGGAATAAATCGACGCAGCTGTTTAAAATGATTATATTCGGTCATGCTCCGGAAAACGAATCCGAGCATTTTATTCGAATTTGTTTTGAAATCACATGTTTAATGCTCTCCATGAACTTTCATGTGGTTTGAAAGCGAAATATTGTTGTTGCAAGAAAAATCAAAACGAATTGGCAAAATATGCTCAAAATAACACGTATTTTAAACTGAAATAATTTTTTAAATATTCATTCAATATACATTTTCAGATTCTATTTCAGCACGGGTCATGTCAGTTGTTGGAAAGCTAAGAGTCATTTCCGAAGTAATTTGCTGCGTAGAATCCGAATCCGCAGCCAGAATTGGCCTATCACGTCCGGATTTTGAGATATTTGAGGTTATGTACCTCAAACGTAGGAAAAAACGCCGTTTTTCGGCCAACTGGCTTAGTTGTTGGGAAGCTAAGGGTCATTTCGGAAGTAATTTGCTGCGTAGAATCTGAATCCAAGGCCAGAATGGGACCATCACGTCAGGATTTTGAGATAATTGAAAACATTCCGTTTTTCGGGTACATAACCTCAAATATCTCAAGATCCTGACGTGATAGGTCAATTCTGGCCCCGGATTCGGATTCTATGTAGCAAATAACTTCCGAAATGACCCTTAGCTTCCCAACAACTAAGCCAGTTAGCCTGTGTTATTGTCTCAAAGGCTTAGTGCAAATGCCAGGGGGATATACTTCGTAACTTTGAATAGCCATAACTTTGCGAAAAAAAATCTTAAATGATCGCTTAAACTTTTAAATTAAACGGTAAGAGTAGTACTAAATAATGTAACTGGAGTGACAGACCACAAAAATTTCAAAAGTAGGAAAAAACTCAGTTTTTCGGGTAAATAACCTCAAGTATCTCAAAATCCTGTCGTGATGGTGCAATTCTGGCCCCGGATTATGATTCTATGCAGCAAATTACTTCGGAAATGACCTTTAGCATTCCAACAACTAAGCCATGTTGGTCTGCGTTACTGATAAATTTTTAAAATTATATTTTTTTTTTTTATCAACCCAACTAAAAGCATGCACAACTCAAACCGAATGGTTCATGTCGTGCATACAAAAAATTTCCTTTCTAATAAAAAATAATATTCATGGAGAGTTCCCTTGAAAGGTGTAGAGCTATGGTAACAGTAGGTAAGGGAAATATGAGAAGATGCCGACAGCAAAAAGTTCGGATTTATCCGTAAAAAATTGTTCGTTCGACAATTATAATTTCAGCGAATAAATTTAATATTTTAAAAGCGGTTGGATTTTAGTTTTACATCAAAAATGAATTTTCGTAAAAACTAAATGAAAGCTCAAATTACCAAAATGTGAATAAATAAGGTTAAATACATAAATGCTTATGAATAGATCATATTTCATAATGAAATCGGAATAAAATCATGATTTACTTCTCATTGCTGGCATTTTTTTGCCACTTGGATAGGGATTGATGATACATATTGCAACTTTGCGTATATCGTATAAAATATATAAACAAATATTCATACATTCAATAAATCATTAATTTTGTGAAGGTTTATTTTTTTTTTGTTACTGAAATATTCACAACTTCCTTAATTACAGGAGTTGCCGATATTTTTTTTCCAAGTGCACAAAAAATATGATAATTTCTTAGGAAAAGCGGAGTTCATTTAAATATTAGCACTTTCAAAAAATAAATTTAAAAATTATAAACAATTTTTTTATAAATCCAGCGTTTGTTTTAAATTTAAATGCAGTATTTTTCATTAAGTGGCAGCTACTTGGGGGTACGCTATCCAGATCTGGGGTATGGCGGCTAGCTCAAATCGTTTACGTATACAGACGTTCCAAAATAAGGCATTGCGCCTTATTACTGATTGCGATTGGTACGTAAGGAATTCGACCTTGCACCACGACCTCAATCTGGATACCGTGGACCTTCAAATAAACAAACACATTAGCCGATATAATGAGCGTCTAGCCAGATACAAAAACAGGCTGGTAAAAAACTTGCTAAATGAAACCCAATTAAAAGACTGAAAAGACGATCATTAAAAACTCATCATTAATATAACAGCCTGATGTGGCCTTATGGCATGAACAATGATGGCTCCAGCTACACCCTGTATTGGCGACAACCCAACATGAGACAAATGCAAAATATAAAAATATTTGAATTTTGGAGTTTTTGCAATAAAAAAAAAAGAAAGTATTTTTCATTCAAAAAGCTATATATTATTATGAAGCATGACTATCTATATGTATCTACCTAAGAATTTCGATACTTGCAACCCGATAAATTACACTAGGTTACACGAAAAATGAACCTTCGTAAAAAAGTGTTTTTTAGGGTAATTTGGGGTCGAGAAACATGAAAATGGCAACCTTTTTTTTTCTTAAGCACCGTTTTCGAGATATTTTCGAAAAACCTTTTTTGGGCACTTATTTCAGTTATTTTTCAATATCTCGTGTTCAAAATTTTGTATTGACATAAAAGACAATTAGATCGAAAGGTATTGATTTGCTTTTTACAGTGATATATAATTATGTACAGATTAAGTCAAAATTATAGAAGTTACAAGCAACCAAAGTCGAAAATGTTTACCACTTTTCAAAATTACAAACTTTCGGATTGCTTTTTATTAAAAAAATATTTAAAAAATAAGTTAAGTCTTAATCTGAAAGAGAATTCTTTTACGAACATTTCGAGTCGAAGATCTTCGAAATCGGATAGGAACTGTAGATGTTATGGAACCATGAATGAAAAAACACGACTACAGCTGCATACATATGCGTGAAGCCGTAAATGAACGCAAATGAAAAACTTTGAGTGAAAAATTTGTTTTTCATACAAAAGTGTGAGTGAGTGAAGATTGGAACTTTCGTATATGGTTCCATAACATCTACAATTCTTACCCGATTTTAAAGATCTTAGACTCGAATTGTTCGTAAAAGAATTCTCTTTCAGCTTAACATAATTTTTAAAAATTTTTTCACGTTAACAAGCAAGCCGAAAATTTGTAATTTTGAAAATTGGTCCAAAATTACTTCTATAATTTTGACCTAATCTGTACATAATTATATATCACTGTATAGAGCAAATCAATACCTTTCGATCTAATTGTCTTTCATGTTGATACAAAATTTTGTTCACGAGATATTGAAAAGTAACTGAAATAAGTGCCCAAAAACATGTTTTTCGAAAATATCTCGAAAACGGTGCTTAAGAAAAAAAAAAGGTTGCCATTTTCGTGTTTCTCGACCCCAAATTACCCTAAAAAACATTATTTTATGAAGGTTCACTCGATGACCCTTAAATTTGTAAACTAGTGTTATTGGAATGTTGTGAACAAATTTTGATAGCCGAAAATTGGTAGTACCCCTATCACACCTGTAAAAACCTACAAAATGCCTTAATATATCTATGTTCCTCACTTTTTTGAGATGAAAATATACTTCTGTTTATTTATTCTGAGCATTATGAATGGACTAGTTAAAAATTGGCTAATACATAGTTTAAAATCGAAGAGCTCGATTAAAATACACAATTTTTATACCCTATACCTTATGGTACAAATGGTACAAAGGGTATAATGTGCAAGCCGAAAATGTATATAAAATACAGAAAGAGCCGTCAGAGACCCCCCAAAATTACCTTAAATATGATCAGGGTGACTAGAAAAGGCCATATACCCATGTCCGTCCGTCTGTCTGTCTGCCTGTCTTGCAGTATGTCTGTATGAACGCCTAGATCGAGTTGGCAAGAGCTAGAGCAACAACATTTGCAGATTAGATACGTTTTTATGCCAGGGATAGAAGTTTGTTTTATATTTTTGATTTTGAGGCTATATTATATAGCTCCAATAGGAGTGTTTCAGAGCACATCGAAAAACTAAAAGTTTTAGATAAATAAAACTCGTTTGTTTATAAAGATATCGTAATAAAATGTGTCATTCAAAAGTCTTTTAGAGTTCCCAAAGCTCTATAAAGATTTGAAATTTAATAAAATATTCAATACGTTCCTATCTCACGTATGTACATGTATTAAAATTCATTCATTCAATCAATCGAAAATATTAATTTAAAAGGTAGCCCGCTTCATTTATTTTGCTGCAGAATTATAATTGAATAATATTCTCGCTAGTATTTACTCATAAAATAGAATGTCATACAAAAACAAAAAGAGCGCAAAAATCTTGATCACGTGACTTCGCTGCGAAGAGAGGGGGAGAGTGACTAAAAAGTTACACACAGCCAGCCGCCTCTTAAGCTTCAATGGCT
Organism: Chymomyza costata; assembly: GCA_018150985.1. Lineage (NCBI taxonomy): Eukaryota > Metazoa > Arthropoda > Insecta > Diptera > Drosophilidae > Chymomyza > Chymomyza costata. The sequence continues at coordinate 58,143 of JAECWU010000698.1, read as the reverse complement.
TGGCGTTCATTGCAGCAGTTGAGAGCGAAAGTTCTGCTGCGCTGCTGACGTCGACAGAATTAGGCCAAACGCAAGACGCTGGCTTGGGAATTGGTGACTGATGCAGTTTAGTTCTGACTCTGCGCTCAGTGCGCGCGGGGGCGCAGAGTTTCTTAAGCGGTATTTAAAGAGTTAAAGATTTGTTTGCATTGCGCAAAGAATTTGTAAATAAGAACAAAGTTGAATTGTGTTAAGTTGTTAGGTGCTTTGATGCATTTGGTGGTAAGTTCAAATTACTTTTAACTTTAAAAAAATGTACTATAAACTTAAATAAAATACTACAAACAATTTAATATAATTACTGGCTGTGTTTTATAGCATATTTTATACACAAGATTTGCTTATTTATATGTAGAGTATATAGTTACTTAACTTAAGCTCTGCCATTCACATCTTACGGCCATTTCTTTAAGCTTTCACTTAAATTCTCTGCACATTTTTTTGTAATTTCGTATCCTCTTTGTTTCTTATTTTTACTTCGTTTTTCGTTTCAGGTTTATTTTGCCTTTCTTATACCATTTATGCCTTGCACTTTTCAACGGACAGCAGCAGAGAGGCACAAGAACAACATTGAATCGAGTAAGTTATCCAAATACGAGTACACAAGTACACAATATTACCTACATAAGTGTTACAGGAGTAACTATACAGCAACAACAACAAAGATAACAACATTAGTGAAGTTCCTTAGCAGCCTTTGTTTACACTTTACTAAACTAAAATTTTCTTTTTATCTTGCTGTTGTTGTTGCTTTGATGACTGGTCAGTTTTCTCGTTACTCGTAGAAAGATGTGTGCTTCAATGCTGCTCTAGACAGTGGCGCAGATAGGGGGGATCTCTTATCAATAAAAAATTAGCAGGCGACGATGTGCCTTTTTAGTAAGTTTACTGGTTACGCAAAATGTAATATAATCTTGTACGTGAGCAAAAAAACATTTCAAACTTTGAACAATATATGGATATTGATAAATTTATAGATAGTTCTCACGGGGAAAAAAATTGAATCGTTATAAACGAAAGATGAAAGTTTTTGAATATTTTTCCAGATTCTAAATAAAAATTGCTTATATGGAAAATTTGTTTGCATATTAGTTGTCTATAAAGAATTTCGTACATTATTTAGTTATGTTTGAGCGTTGAAAGTTTCGAAAAAAGAAAATATATTTTTAGAATAAAAATTTATTTCAGCAAAAGTCTCTGACTTCAAATGTTGAAAATGTTCAAAAGTTGTATGAAAGCTATTATATTTCAGAATTTATTTATTTATTCAAAGGGTCTCAACAAAGCACAGTTGACCTTAAATTATAAAAAGGAACTTTTGGAAAAATAAAACAGTGCAAAAATAAATGAACTTATTTGCGTCTTTAGAACGATGGGTACAATTTTTAACAATATCGAATATTTAATTATAGACCCCCTTAAGCAAAAAGCTATCTACGCCACTGCTGCAAGGTACCAAGTTGAGTTGTTGTTGTTGAGGTCTGGCCACTTGAAATTTTATGCTAAAATACAGTTCAGCGATTTTGAGATTACGTAACACAGGCCAAGACAAAGAGAGAGAGAGAAAGAGTAGGAGAGCGAGTCAGAGTAAGGAGAACGCAAACTGTAAATAATGTTGGATAATTATTTAGTTTGTTTTTTTCTCTTTGTTTTGCTTAAGTCAGTTTAGGGCACAAACTACACACTGCGGAGTTTAGCTTGACCCTCCCCTACCCACTCGCACTTCCTAACCCCCCCGCTGTCATTAAGGTCGATTTTATGTCCTGACTTGGCAGACAAGTAGAACTAAAACCTTTAAGAGCGAGCTTCCGGCCAGACAAAGTGTGGGAAAGTCTGCTGATATTTTCACTTCATAAACGAGCCGCAACGGAACGTCAGAGCCCGGTTTTATAGTCCGGGCATTTGTTTATGTTTATTTATTGCGCCTATTTTGCGGTTTAGCGGTTTTATGACCATTTCCTTTTGTCTTTCTTGCACTGCGGCAAATTCCGACAACGCTGCGTATGCGTGATGAGCGTGGTACGCAAACCGTGCAGCGTTGAGTGTTGAGCCCAGCGGCCACAGCGTAATTAGCCAGCTTAACGGTAACTAATTAGCTTAACGCTTTTTGTTGTAATTGGCATGGTTGTGGCGCCTCCTTGTTGTTCAGACCCAAACTTGTGGCACGTTCATTAAAACGCGCCGCATAGATTTTGGTTACAAAATTTTCAAGCCATTTTTTATCGCTTGCTTTTTTTTTTTTTGTGCGCATAAAGCTTATGGCCATCGCTCTTGAACATGACCGAAAACAAATTGCTGGCTGCGTAAAAAAAATTGCTACGAAATTGTTGCACTAATTGAAAATCCGTTGGAATCCTTGAGCAGCGTGCGTTGCGTATACGCCAGCGTGCCAACAAAGCCAATGCCCAATGCGCGCTGGCATTTTCATTTGCATAGCCAAACATAAGCCACTTAACGCTGTTAAAATCCATTAAGTGCTATTTTTGACCAAATAGTTTTATAGCATCAAATTCTTGCCAGTTTTTGGCTAAAAAAAGAGCAAATTTAAATGGATTGCCATAAAACCGCTTAGGTTGTTTTTAAATGCCATGGAAATGCTAACGAAAAAAAGAGTAAAACTTTGTAAAGGGAAAATAAAGCTTGAATAGTTAAATTAAGGTAAATAGAGTTGAGCTCAGTAAAGTAAGTAAGAATTTTTTTTAAAGAAGTGTTGTATAGTTCGTCAAACTTAATTTGAATAGTTTTGGTGAATTAACTGCATATAGCAAAAATTTAGTGCAAGAAATTAATTCTTTTAAAAACTCATATTTTTTTTTAGGCTTTCGTAAATTGGATTGACGGCCCCTTTTTTTTTTTTTTTTTTTTTTTTTTTTTTTTTTTTTTTTTTTTTTTAAAAATTTTTTTTTTTTTTTTTTTTTTTTTTTTTTTTTTTTTTTTTTTTTTTTTTTTTTTTTTTTTTTTTTTTTTTTTTTTTTTTTTTTTTTTTTTTTTTTTTTTTTTTTTTTTTTTTTTTTTTTTTTTTTTTATAAAAAAAAATTTTTTTTTTTTTTTTTTTTTTTTTTTTTTTTTTTTTTTTTTTATTTTTTTTTTTTTTATTTTTTTTTTTTTTTTTTTTTTTTTTTTTTTTTTTTTTTTTTTTTTTTTTTTTTTTTTTTTTTTTTTTTTTTTTTTTTTTTTTTTTTTTTTTTTTTTTTTTTTTTTTTTTTTTTTTTTTTTTTTTTTTTTTTTTTTTTTTTAATTTTTTTTTTTTTTTTTTTTTTTTTTTTTTTTTTTTTTTAAATATTTTTTTTTTTTTTTTTTTTTTAAATAATTTTTTTTTTTTTATTTTAAAAAATATATTTTAAATATTTTCTCAAATAATATTTTTTGCGAAAATATTGAAATAACAAATATTTTAATATTTTTCAAGCTTTTATTTTGCAACAACTCGTCGCAATTTTGTCTGATTCTGCTTTCTTAATATGAAAAAAAATATATATAAATCTTTCAGGGAATTATATTGATTCGAGTTTCAAAATACTTTGTCAGAGATACATTTTAAGAAAAATTTTTTATAAATCTTCCTAAAATAACAATGGCTTATTATAATGATACAAAATTAAAAAATTCTTAGTTCCTTGCCTAGTTAGCCAGTAAGCTGTACTGCAACCATTTTAATCTCTAAAAATAAATTGACTTTTTGTTGTACAAGATTTTTCCACCATATTTGCCAACTTTTCTGTTTTATCTTGCAGAAACATAAAAACTCGGACAAATTTTTTGTGCTACAACGCTTGTAAATGTTTTCGAAAAAAAAAATCCTTTCGGTAGTAGTTAAAATGTTGTTCTACAATTTTCAATTTTGCAATTTGTTGCTGCTCCTTTTTCCCAGTTTGAGTGGTATTTTTTTTTAACGTTGTCTGCCTCTAATTAGCCGACAACTCGTAAAACAAAACTATGTACAACTAAAATGTATGGCAGTGGCTTAAAAAAAAATTTAAAACCACACACAAAAACACACACAACACACTGATAAGCCCATACACTGAAAAACAAACAGCTGTTGCTGTTGACGTAGTTGATTTTTACGCTGGTCCAAAAGTTGGACGTGTGGCAACTCTGGGGTTATCTATATTTTATTTTATGTTTTTTCTGCAGTATTTTTGTTGGCACTGGGATTTAAGTGCAACGGCGCAACCTACTGTAAATTGCATTTACATGTAAAAACAGGCGCACACATGCACAGGCCAGCATAAACTTGCAAACGTACACGGAGAGAAAAAGCTTGGATAGAAATCGAGTTGAAAGCTATTTCAAAATATTAACGAAAATCTTATAACTCAAACTGATACCAACATTTTTAAAATGGCCTTAAATTGTAATTGATAAAAAAATTAAGTTTAAACGACCATTAAATAAGCTTAATATTACAACTTCCCTATCCTTCGACTGCTTTTTTGTTTTTAGAAAGATAGTACCAAACAATATTGAAAAATACTTTAGGCCCTAAGCCAACTTTATAACATCTTGGCTTTATATTCTACATAAAAGCACTTGTGATAAACAGTGAAAAAGCTTTGCGGAAAAGCGTAGTGTGACTTTCTAAAAAAGCTTAAAAAATGCTTGTCCTCAAGTCCATGTACTGAAAAAAAGCATAGTTTTGAACTCAAAAGCAAGCATTTTTCGCTTTAAATAAGAATTCGCATTGTCAAAACTTCGCCAAAACCGATTTTTGCTATTATTCTAGAATTTCTAAAATTCTTAATTCAAGTGTTTTTTTTGTAGGCAGATATTTTTAATATGGAAGGTTTAAAAAGATAGTTTCTCAGACAAAAGCTTAGATTGCTTAAAATTATTTTGAGAAGTGCCGTCAAGGAGCATTTTTGCTCATTATAAAAATGTTAAGCCGCAATGTTGAATTGAGACTATTTGTTTTAATTTAGATACGAATTTTTTTTGTTTTGATAAATAAAGGGTCATCAATCTTGAGGTTTTCTTTTTTAAATGCAAAAAAACATAAAAATTTCAAATGAATCTGAAAATCTTTATTATCAATAGAAAGACCCATTCTTGCCATTCAGTTTTTAAAGATAATCCCTTTCAAATGTTGGACGCAACTGCGCCGTAGGTCGTCCATGCGTTCGAGCATAATCGGCGGTATCTTGCGAATAACACGGGTTATGTGTGTGTTCAAGGCAGCCCCTTAACTTATGCTAAGTTTTAAGCAAAATCTTTTTCACATATAATAAAAAGAAACAATTTAATGTATTTTTTTGACTTTAAATACGAATAAAATTTCTTAATGAAAGTAAAAAGACTTACTTAGTGCTAAAACAAAATGTTTTGTCTAAAACAATGTGGATTTTTTAAGTTTTTTTAGGTTATGTTCAAAAACTGATATGATTTGGTGAGACGAACTATGCGTTTGGTTAAGCGATCCCGAAAAGATTAAATAATTACTGTCTGGTCGAAGAATGCCTTATTTCAGCGGCCCTAAGTCATTCAATGAACAGGGTTTCAGCCTTTTTTGATTTTTTTTGCTGGAGCTACATTGAATTCATTCATATCAAAAAATAATCGGGTCAAAACAGTTGAATTTGATTGTTATTTTAATTTGCTTCAATTGTTGCCTAAAAATCCCTTCAAGCAACAAGATCTACCCGGAAATTAGTCGGACTGTTTTTTTTTTTTTTTGGAGTGGTTGGACGGAAGACCGACTATTTCTACACCTGGTAGGTTTAAGAAACAACTTGCAACAGAAAAATAAGTTGACTAAGCCAAACTGTAGATCGATCAAAATTTTACAGTGTTTGTTAAAACATAAAACTAGCTCATATAGTATTTATTTTTAATGGGTTTTGAAGGAGCATAAATTTGTTGAAAAAATTTTGATTTGCTTTTTAAATAAACTCACTAAACTAGTATCCAAAAAAGAATTTTCAATTTAAGCCAAAATTATTTTTGCATTATTAAGGAAGTGCTTCATTTTCGTAGAATGTACTAGTGTTGTTTCTCTCAGTGTACATGCATAACGGAAGTAAAAACAGTCGCGTTGTCAGGGCAAAGAACAACTTTGGCGACACTATGGGCCCGGCTTAAGCCTCTTAGCTGACACTTGCGTGCATGTTTGAGTGTGTGTCTGTACTTGTGTCTTTATTTGTGTCTGTGTATCTGTGCCTGTGTTTTCGTTTCTGTGTGTTTGTGTAAAATTTCAGCGGCTTAGCGCCGTGAAGTTGCCACGCCCTGCTATCTTTATAGACCCACTGTGCTGTCTTGGTACTTACTCAATATGATAATCAGGCATACGAATATGGCGCCCAGTGCACCCATGCTCAACTTTAAGCGTTGACCTTCCTGCACCAGCTCACAGTTCTCACCCCAATAGCCATCGGGGCATATGCAACGATAACGCAGACGGGGCTCCAAGTTGATGCATGTGGCACCATTCAGACATGGCATGTCCAGGCATTCATTACGATCGACGCATCCTTTGGTATCCGTGGACATGATGCGTCCCTCACTGCAGCTGTAATGAGGGAGGAACAGCAAAAAAAAAAAAGAGAGCGGAAGGTTAAGAGCGGTTTATGGTGGAAAAACTAGTTGACATTGTAAAATAAAAAAAAAAAAAAACAAATTCTGTTTATATTTTATATAACTTTTTAAAAGGGTCAACTTTTTAGTATTTTTTTGTTTGGCAAAGTTGTCGGTCAGTATTATTTGGTGGTTTTGGTGATAGCAAGACCCAAAATGGAGTAAAAGGGTACTTATGAGAATTTTGTATACTCTTAAGCTATTCATTTGAGTGCACATAATACTTAAAAAGTAAAGGCACCAAAATGAAATTTAATTCAGCATCCTAGCTTGATATAGAAGTATCAATGCTAAAAACCTCTGTATGATAAAAAAAATTTATCCAGAAACTTGAATTGATAACGAAAAATGTTTTAGAGAGTAAAAAAACTTTTAATAAATGTATTTCGCTGGCAGACGATCTGAAATCAAATCCTTCAAGTGAGAAATCCTTTTTTTTAGATTTTGTGGTTCTCGTAAAGAATATTTAAATTTAATTTTTACCACTATTTCTACCAAGAAGTGTCAAAGACACCATTCATATTTTCACTTAACATTGTTTTCTTAGTTTATCCAAAAAATTTATGATATATGAATAAGCTAAGAAAATATTGTTATGTGAAAGGTAGACAACTTGACAGTCCTTGGTAGAAATAGTATTAAAAAAATATAGTTAGCCGAATTTTAATTTAAACCTGTTCATCTTAATTTAATACCGCTCCCAAGTCGTGTTCAAAGCAAAGTACTTAGAAAAAATGCCTAGTAGCATCGAGTTCTCTTTTGTCTAGTGTGACCAGAGCTTCAAAACGCCGCAAGAGAAAAACGCCTGTTGCTAGCTGCTGTAGCCCATACAATGAAAAAAGGAGCTTGCTAGGTTCAAGAATCATGCGAAGAATTTGGTATCATAGATAACTTCCGTGGTTACCTTTTAATTTCGTTTAGAAAATTTCATACTTGAAAATTAGCAGCAGTGGCTCTAACCTATTGGAAACACTTTTGCTGCGACTCTTGCGACTGGTTATGTGAATGCGTCAAAACAAAGCTAAATCTCTCGAATTTTTTAGCTTTACAGACAAGGAAGTGCATTGCAAAATCCTTCTTGCTGGGCTACGTTTTTCTGGGTAAACATGTCAGTCAGTTGGTCAACACGCCCCCTTTTTTGGCATCTCCCCGCGGCGTGTTTTGCATTTAATGCGCATTTTTGGCACGCATTAAAACCATTGAAATTTTGAGTGTCCAAAGTTTATAGCCAAGTTTGAAATCTCTTTTATATTTTTTTTTTAGCACTTTTAGCATCTACTTTAAATGTCCGTTCATTCGGATATGAATGTAGTTTTTTTTTCCCCAGCTTTACACGTAGACTAGAGTGGATTTTACTTTTCTTTTTCCGCCTGTTTTCACTTGCTCATACAATTTGGGTCAATTCCTATTGAGTCCGTTGCTCGACTGACATCAAAAAATATATATATAAAAAAAAAAAATATAAGGTATAAAAAAAAGTAAGAAATTCCAGCGCATTGCTGCACAATGAAATTCAAATTGAGGTTAAAGCAAGCATAATTTATGACACGCTGTCGTTGGCCACAGTAACTGCTCCAGCAGCAGATCCAGCAGCTGCAGATCTTGCTGTGCCACCTGCCCAAGCGAATTGTATGTGATATTTAAATTTATTTAAAACGAGCTCAAGCAGTGTGCGAAACGGACAGACAGACAAGTGTTGAAAAATGCTGCAGCAGCTCAGCAAGCTACAAATATGCTGCACAAGCTGTAAATTAAGGAACATAGCAGGGGGAAAATGAACAGAGCGCGTGCTACAGTGGCTTAGAAAGAGGGGCCAAGTACCACGCTGAGGAGTCAATGAAAATCAACTTTAATGAGCTTACATGTTATACCTTTTAAAATATTTATCTCTTAAAATTTTTGTATGAGTTTTTAAGGACTTTTATGATAATGAAAGGACTTTATTTGCATTTTTTATATTACCATAGTGTTCGGCGCGGATAAATTACAAAAAATTATCAAAGAAGTCTCAAACCTTCGAGTTTCATCTTTTTTTCTTGCACGCATTATTTTAAAATTTGAATGCTTTTAGAGAATTTTTTCCAATTTTTCAAAAAGTTCCACATATACCCTACTTTAATTCTTGCAAGAATTTGCAACAAAATTTTTAAGTCTTAGAAGAACTTTTAACAATTTTTTAAGAAGTTTCTAACCCTCGATTTTCATCTTGAATTTTTGCAAGAATTAGTTAAAAATTTTAAAGCTTTTAGAGAACTGTTCCCAATTCTTCAAAAAACACAAGATAATCTTAACATTTTAATACCTTAGAAAACCGTTACTAATTCTTCTAGAAATTCCTAACCCTCGATTTTCATCTTCGATTCTTGCAAGAATTTGTAAACAAATTGTACAACCTTTGTTGAACTGCTACGAATTCGTTAAGAAATTCCTTACCCTCAATTTTCATTTTTAATTCTAGGAAACATTGTTGAAAATCTTGAAGCCTTAATTGTATGCAATTCTCCAAGAAATACAAAAAATGAATAGCCTCTTTTTTTTTTTATCGTAAAAAAAAATTGCAGCCTTAGAAAAACGTTTTCTGAATTCTTCAAGCAGTTCGTAGCCCTCAATTTTCATCTTTGATTCTAAGAAGATTTTGTTCTTCAAGAAATTCAAAAATTTTCTAGTCTGTCTTTTTTCTTTTATTTGTGGAAAAAAATTACAGCATTAGGAGAACTTTTAAGAATTCTTCAAGAAATTCCTAGCCCTCAATTTTCATCATTAATTCTTAGGAAAATTTTTTTTTTCAAGAAATTCAAAAAATGTTTCGCCTCTTTTCTTTTTTATTCGCACAAATAAATTTCTGCCTTAGGAGAACCATTAGAAATTCTTCAGCTTATTTGTGCGCTTTTATGTAGTTTCGCGGAAGAAAAAAAAAAAACTTTCGCAAACTTTAATAAACTCCCATAATGACCGCCTTTTAAAAAATATATCTACGCCCATGGTGTATCATAAACGCATATGAGCTGGTTCTACTCCCGCACCAAAAACTCAGCGGGATGGAAACGAAGCGAGTCGTTGCCCAGAGTATGACAGGGCCATGCCACTAGGTGCTGACAATAACAGGCACTGTGAAACGGAACGAAACGGAATTGAACAGTACACAAAATGGTAGGGTGAGCTGCCAGGAGCAGCAGTAGTAGGGGGTAGGCTGAGATGACTGGCAGGCAGAAAGGCTGGTGCAAATGGAGTCACTTGGCAAGAACTAATGATGTGGAAAATGTTCTCTCACTTCGTGGTGTGCTACAATGTGTATGGGTGTCAGTGTGGGTCTATGATAGTGTTTGAATCTGTGTGTGTGAGTATCTGTATCTGTGTATCTGTACGTGTGTGTTTGCTTCGCTTAGCATTGGATGGCATGAAACCAAGCGTAAATGGCAAAAGCTGCCGAGAGACCAAGCTGCTGTGCAGCATCAAAAGCCATGGTTCTCGGTGTTGGATGCAATGCATCCATTGGCATGCAAATATTTCTGTGGCGAATTGCTTCTGCTATATTATGTAGATGGAACATGATGACAATTGATATTACATATTTGTTTTTCTTACTATGGGTGAGGTGAGAACTCACATTGATTCGTCAAGGTTCGAAGGAAACTATTATATATGTATATATGTGTTAAAATTTTTGTTGAGCATTCTTCAAGTATTGAGATATTCATATGTATAATAGGAATCTGAAGAATTTTGAGAGGTCGACTTAAAGAACTACAAAACTATCCAATAATGAAGCTTGAAATTTTAAACGTTTTTTGAATAAATTAAAAAAGAAAAAAATTTAGAAAAATAAAAAGTTTCTGTGGAGAGCATTTAAATATAATTAATTTTTTTAATAAATTTCCTTTGGGTGTTTCAAATCTTGAGCACAGGACTTTACAAGTAAAAAATTAATTAATTTCGAAATTATCACAAAAAATGTAAGTGGTTATTTTTGGGGTGGCCCAAAAACCACATATTTAATTTTTTTTTCCTTGGATTTTGATATGGGAAATGTTTCGTTAAAGTAAAGCATCATATGCCAAAGTTATGGCGAAAAATACAATTTGTTATTTTTAGGGTGGTACAAAAAATAAGTATTTATTATTAGTTTTTGGAAAAATTTTGTTATAAGATTTGCAATACGGAATGTTTGGTTCATAAAAACAAAACATCAAATCACGAAATAATACGTAAAATACAATTGGGAATTTATAGGGTGGTCCAAAAACTAAATATTTATTATTGGTTTTTAAGAAAATTGTATTATGAAGTTTGGAAATAGTTGATGTCACTTAATCATCAGGTGTCATATGCCGAAGCTACATCAAAAATTTAATTGGAAATATTTAGATTGTTTCAAAAATCATGTTTTTATTTTAAGAATATTTTGAATTTTTTTATTTTATTTTTTGCTTTAAAATAAACAATTTTTTATTTATAAAAATTAAGTATTAAATGTTGTTATGACAAAAAATTTAATTTGTAATATTTAGGATGGTTCAAAAATGAAACAATTACGTCAATTTTTTGAAAAAGACTAAATGTAATGTAATTAATCATTTTAAGGGTGGCTCAAAGAGGAAATATTTTTATTTTTTTAAGCTTTAGAACAGGAAATGATTTATTTGTAAAATTCAAAGATCAAAAAAATTAAAAAAAAATGTAGTTGGTTTATTTTGGGGTGGTTCAAAAAACAAATTGATATTGGTTTTTATATTTAATTAGATTTTGATGTAATCTTTAAAATATGGAATGTTTTACCAATAAAAGTGTTGCATCAAATATAAATTTTAGGACAAAAGTCCTAATTGATAGTTTTAAGGGTAGTTCGAAGAGGAAATATTTTTTCATTTGAAATACTTTTGATATTACTTATATAATAAGTTTTAAAACAGAGAATCTTTTTTTTTATTTGTAAAATTGAAGCATCAAATGTCGTAGATAGGAATAATCTAGTTTCTAGTTTTTGGGGTGGTCCAAAAAACAAGAAATTTCTTTTTTCTTTTTTTGGTTTCAGCCTTAAAGGCCTCAAATTTCGATTGGTATCGAAAACACAGAATACTTTTTTTTTTTAAATTTCTTTTTGATTCAATTTGAATTATTCGCTATAAATAAAACCCAAATGGTGGCACCTCAGCGTATTCTCCAGATTTATCACCCTACGACTTCCAACGAATAACGAATTGGAGTCATTCAAATTAAAACAAACATCCTAAACTTTTAATTATTATGAGAGCTTTCATATACTCAGTGGGAACATACCATGGAGACCACTTCATGTTGTCAAAACAATCTTAAATTCTTTAGAAAACAGAAACTGCAATACTTAATTTATTCAGTTGAAACCTTTCAAGTATCCTTTTCGAACGGATGCACTGAAAATATCAATCAATTTGTGACTTTAATATAAAGCTTCCCCTCTTTAATGGCTTCCTTCTGATGGCTCTAGCTCTAATGCATTCAACACGTATACGTACAGTGTGCTTCTTTACAAGAGTATGCATGTATGGCGAACCGTGTGGCATACTTACGTGCACTCGTATTCATTCCACAAATCAACACAATCAAATGGATCCGGGCAAATAACATTCGAGCAGGGTCGATTCGATGGGCAATTACGTTCCAGATTACGCGCCATCGTTGCTTGGCCCCACTGTGTACCATTCATGGAGGGCGGTAATGGCAGATGTTTGCCATCCAGTCTATTTAAGAGGATGAGGTTGAGGGTGTGGATGTGTGTGTTTTGAGGGTGAACAATGCAAAAGAAAAAAATCACGTTTAGTTAGTATGCTAATGAGCAAGCTGTGTGTATGTGTGTCTGAGTGTGTATTAAAGTATCCTCTTAGCTTACCTGATATCATCCAGACAGCTTCTTTGAAAGTCCGATTGCACCTCAAAGGTCTTAACGCCCGTATATTCTGCCTTGCCGCCTGCATAGACGCCTTCTTGCTTATCGATGGACAGCCATTGATGCCCCACATAGTTGAAAGACTCATTATAGCGTCTTTGTTCGCCACCATCTAGTTCTATCATCGCCGCTGAGCCATAGCGACTAACATGTACCACATGCCACTGTCCATCGTTCACAGTGACAGCAGTCAAAGCCAGCTGCTGCTCCTCATTACGCAGCGAGTTGAGATTATAGCGAAACTGCAGCTGTCCCCGGCGCAGCTCCAATATGGCATACTCCCGCTGGTGCTGATCGCTCACGCGAAAAAGTTCGCCCAGCTGCTCGCGAGTGCGAAAGCGCAGCTGCAGCTGTGTGCTAAAGCGATCCGGCTCAAAGCTCAGCGCAAACTTGACGTAACTCTGAGCTTTGAAGGTGGTGGGAACGGTGGGCACATTGCAGCCCGGACCCATCCAGCCGGGCTTGCAGTGACACTTGGCCTGCACCAAGCTGGCCACACAGTTGCCATGCTCCCAGCAGCGCGCGGTGTGCTCAGTTTTCAAGCAAACCTCATCGGTTTGTGGACAGGCGGGAAAGCTGTTGCGTGCCAAGGCAGGAAAAGCCAAATCATAGTGCTCCGAATTGTGCACCACATTGCGTATGCAGCCATCGAAGCCCTTGGAGGTAAAGGCATATTGCCAGTTGTATAGGGTTTGATCAAAGTGCTGTCTATAGAGCCCGCCCAGCTGCAGCGGCTGATTGATATTGAGCGACTCAGCAAAGGGCGGTATCTGTCCACGTGCCTGACACGCATTATCATCGAATTCCGGCGCTGTGCCATCTTCCATTTCGGTAACCAGTGCGGTGCGACAAAAGTCCACCACCATGCGCACATTTTCCGCATCCCAAAAGATATCCAAACGATGCCAGACGCCATCGTCTAGCATCTTTTTGGTGCGCACACGCAGCTCCAGCGTGCCCGAGCCAAAATCTATGAGTAATCTGGGATAGCCGCCCTCCAGCTCTATGGCTATAAAGTCGCTGATAACCGGCTCACCCGGCTTGGGCGGCACTATGGGGCCATTGTACAATATCAGTCCATCTGGTTCTTTGGTTATAAACTCCAGGCTTAGATGTGACTCGGCGCATTGTTGTAGCGGTGGATACCAGGCCCAGCCATTGCCTCGAAAGCTGCGCGTAGACTGCTGGCAACGTGGTCCATTGTAGCCCACCGGGCAGGCCACACATTTGGGTCCATTGCGCGTCTCCACGCAGCGCCCACCGTTGAAGCAATGATGTGTGCGACAGTTGTGCTCCATGGCCGTATAGTTTCTGGCCAGGCAAATGCATTGAGCGGTAATGTCTATGCGCAGGCCAACCAAACCCGTGCGGTTGACGCTAACCGTATACGGCTGTTTGCCATGCTCTACGCGTGATGTACACGAGCCCGTGCCGCACTTGCCACGACCCTCATGCAAACACTCGTTAATGTTGACCATGGTAATGTTTAGGCCCACTTCCTTCTCAATCTCCTCGCGATGCATGAGCACCACGCCATTGAGTCGCACTGCCTTAAAGTAGGGCTGTTGCGGATTGGAGCGTGCGGCAAAGTGCACATCCGTCAGCGCATACGGTGACTGTGAACGCAGCTGCACGCTAAATACATCCACATTATCTCGATCTGTATAGAGCAGCTCCGCCAGCTTATTGCGAAAACGTTCCAGCTTGGACGGCTGTTCGCGCTGTAGCGTATAGTCCCAGGTGCGCACGAAATCCTCATCCGTGATATGTGCCAGACGCATTGAGCCAGCCTGCTGCACAGCCTCGGTGGTTATGTCACGCACATTGACGCTCAGATTAGACGGCACATCCTCCTGACCATGTTCGCGATCATAGACCTTGAAGCGCAGCTGATAGCGTCCACGACGCGTACCCGCGCGCATGGTAACAATGCCCGTATCTGTATCCAGCTTAAAGCGCTGATGCTCCTGCGTTTCCCAGTAGTACTTCTTATCCGGCACATCCCAGTCGTCGGGATCGGTAACATAGACACGTCCTATGGGCGTATCTTGCGAGTGACCCTGATAGTTGTACACCAGCACGCTCTTGCTGCCCGGCTGCATCTTGTTGTCATTGACATCCCCGATGGTAATGGTTAGCGTGCTGGTGCCCGTCATGGCTGGCGCACCATTGTCCTTTATCTCGATGGGTATCTCGTAGGACTTTTTCGCCTCGCGGTCGAAGGGACGCAGCGACGAGATAATGGCCACGCCGTTGCCATTGTCACCTCCTGTGGGAGTTTTGTTTGGAGTGGGTTTGTTGTTTAATTTTGTTTAATTGTTGCACAAGCATTCAAGTGGATTTTATTTCAGTCCATTTTTTTGCATTTTTTTTTTTGACGTCGTAGTTGAAGTCGACCCCATTTTATGTTGGTTTTTCGTTATTCCGTATTTCCGCATTTCCGTTTTCCCAGTTTTATTATCGTTGGTATAATTGTTATTGTCATAATCGTGGTGGTTGTTGTTGTTGTTGGTCAAGTACATGAAAGATAGAGTTGATAAGTGCGTGTTAGCAAGCAAATTTAGAGCAAGACTTGGCTTAAACTTAATTAAAAGCACAGGGACAGGGTCAACACTGCTTGTGCCCAAGTGTCTGTGCCGGACTTTACGAGCATTTTTCCCCTAGCTTATCTGATTTGAACTAAAGTAGTATGGCGCTGAGCTGTTCCAGTCACTCATTGTGCCAATTATAACAATTTTCGTTGCCTACTTTCAGGCACAAAATTAATAATAAGGCCTTGGTTGGCAGTGCCTGGACAGGAAGTGTTTTTTCCGCTTGAGCTTGGTTAACATAAAGTTGTTCAAATTTTGCTCAACTTGTTCAAAATTGTTTAAATTTGTTGCCTAGTTCGAAAGGACCTTCAATGCATGCTCCACCCTTTGTCAGTTTTCGCTTTACTCGTTAAATTGTTGTTAAAACTTTAAGAGTGAAAAAAAGTTGACTATTTGAAAATATACAAAATTTTAACTAGAAATGTTTTAAAGAAAAAACATTTAATGAAAAAAAGTGAAGAAAAATAATTGAAAAATATTGTTTTAATTAAAAAATAATTTTAGTTCTCGTCGTAATTAATATTAAGCAAAAGTTTTGTTTCTGATTGAATTTTTCAGTTTATTACGTAAAATTGCAAATAAAAAAAGGAGTATATAGTTAATAAATGTATATATGTGGTTATAAATTGAAAAAAATATGTCAAGAAAAACTTAAATTGCATAATAAAATACACTAAAAAATCAATTTTTTGATGTTGGGTGACTCTGCTCCAGTTTATTTCTGCACTAAATTTATATCGAAATTTTGATAGGCTAGGGCGTGGGTGCAGGCAAATAATTTGCGGAACTATTATGAGGTAGAGGTTTGAAAAAGCTTCCGAAAGCTCTAGCTACATATATTCTATCTGTAACACTTTTTGTACTTATAAGATACACGGCTTTATTTTGTGCAACTTATGAATTATTTTTTTAAGTAGACTCATATTTTATTCGTACCATATAAGAAATTTTTATGAAATTTGAAAAAAAACTTTATTTTTTCCTATTTAACTGATATCGATGAATTTTTTTGACATGCATTTTCCATATTTAAAAAAAAATGCACGCCGTCAGGGTAATCAAAGTGAATTAAATTTAACATAATATTAATTAAATAAAAATAGAAAATATTTTTAATTTAAAAAAAAATGGTAGTAGATCAAAAAATCTTAATTTTTTAGGTTTTTGTGATTTTTCAATGTTTTAAGACTTTTTTAATACAAAAAAAAAAAAAAAAAACAATGGTCGAAAATAAAATAAGCTTCCCAAGCAATATAAACCTTGTAAATTGCGACTGCAAACTTCCGATTATTTATCGATGCATCAATAACTTAATGTTTAGGTAAACTTTTCCTTGACGCGACACATCTCATGAATGAATAATTTATTTGAGTCATTTTCTTTTTCAATGAAAAATATAACTTTGAATGTGAAGATTATGTTCGCCGTAACAATCTTTTATAAAATAAGAGTATTTCGAAATTCTAATAAATATTTTAATGCGCCGCATTTTTGAAATTTTTTTTTGATGTAAAATATAAAATATAAAATTTAATGATGATTGAATGATGTTTCTATTATTTTAAACACAATTTTGCAATAATTTGTTTGCGCCATCTAGCGACAACAACTAATTTTTTTTTAATTTAAATATTAAGGTGGCTTTCACTCAAAAATATAAATATTCATATTTGTGCGCGTAAATTAAATGATAAAAATAAAAGAATAATAAATTGGTAATAACTTTTGAGAAAGTCAAGCTACACTTTTTTTTAATATGGTACAATTCTTTATTATTAATTTTAAAATTTAAAAGTTATCTGCGCTGTGCTCAAAAATGGGAATAAACACATTTACTGAGAAAAATGAAAGAATAAAAAGGTGTTAGCTTCTAAAACTAAGCAAGTTATGTTTCATAACCATAGGCGTATAAATTCTTGGGAATTTAAATATAAAAAGCAATAAATGACTTTATAATAAATTTGGAAGAAAAAATGTTTTTTTTTTCTTATAGGCTAGTACTCAGCAGTGTAAAACAGCCTGAAAGAAAACAAAACTTCATTAAAAAAACATTTGGCAAGAATTTTACGCAGTGGTAAACTCACATTTATATCTAAATTAGAGCTAGAGTGTGCCGCCAAAAATTGTTTTTCTGTTTTTGCGCTAAAAACAAAATATTAATGTTTAGCAACTTATTTTGGTAGCAGAAACAATGTCGCGTTGACAAAACAAATGCACAAATTTTACTAAAGAGAAGAAAATAGTCATTTAGGGACCATGTGGTGCTCCAATAACAACAAATGGTCGAAAACATCCCAGACATGTAAAATTCCAAAAGCGCCAGTATTTTGATACGTACGCCCACAAAATTTTCCACACTAGTCCTTATTAAATGAAGTTGCCCCACGTACTCTTTTTTTCATAGTTTTGCATTGTCTTGGCGTTTTTGTTGGAGCAATTTCCCAAACAATAGGAAATAACCCATAAAAAAATAAATTCTATTTTTGCACTCTTTATACATAATTTGAACAAACCTATTTATGGCATACACCGACAGTTTTGCCGATAAGCAATAGGCGATAAAATAGTTGTTGCTATCGGCACGATCATATCAAGTGTTTTATCGTTTTCTCGATCTAGCGTCTCGCACCAAAACACCCACACGTCGACGCATTATTCTTTGTCGGACGCCATAAAAATTTTATTATAAATTAACGTTTATTGCTAAAAATATGTACTTTATATCACCATCTGCCTGTCAATTACCCATACATGGGCAGCACTGTTTGATCCTGCGTACCAATGAAAAAATTTTTTTTCGCTGTAGAAATTTTCGAGTCTGCAAACTTTTATATATAACTTTAAAACACTTAAAATTAAAAAATTGAAATCTGAAAACACATATAAATTATAGAAAAACTGCAAATTAATTAAAAAATTCATTTAATTATTATAAAAACTTTTAAATAAATATTTATGAAAAAAAAGTAAACATTTTTTTATTAAAGGTTAGTACGTACAGGAGACCCCCCGAATAAAAAGTGTTACTTATTATGAGCAAAAATGTACAGATATGTACCAAACAGTGTCCGTCTGTGCCGTAACATGAAGGCCAAATAAAAAGATGGCGCCAAAAATAATAAAAGTGCAAAAATGAACCGCCATTTGAAAATATTACTTCAAATTTATGATTATTATTTCCATTATTGCTTAGTTATTTGCGAAACTCCAGAAAAAGAGGAGTACGAGGGTAAACTCACATTTATTAATATAAAAATTTTGTGATACCGGCGAATTTACAATTATACTAACACCCTTTTACATTTTGGGGAAAATTGTTTTCAAATCCAGGTACAGAACCGCGAAATTTCGCAAAACAAAAGTTTTAGGATGGATTAAGGTTCGTTTGCGTTTATGAAGCCCCAAATGATCACTAGCCACAATTTTTGGCAAGTCGGAATTTGTGCATTTATTTTAGACGACATTTTTCGCTACCAAAATACTGTAGCATTAATTTTTATTTTACGCCAAAATAACGGTTTTTGCCGGCGCCATCTACATAAATTTCATAAAATAAGCACTTGTCCCATAAGTGATCAATCGGTCGAAAATTTTGACATGTTTTTTATTGTACAAAGGGATTCGTTGTGTTTTCAGATAATAGTTTGGTTTTGAAGATATCGGAGACCAAATTCGGCCGAGAAGAAGTTTTTCCCCCCCACCCTAGAGTTCCCAAAGCACTGTTCAAAATTTGATCAAAATCGGTTGACTATATCATATAGCTCCCATAGGGACCAATCGGTCAAAAAATCGTTTTTTTACAAAAATTCGTTGCGTTTCGTTTGTTTGTAAAGATATTGTTAGCAAATTTGGAACATGGTAAGAAGTTTTTAAGAGTACCCAAGCACTGCACCAAATTTGATCAAAATCGGTTGACTATATCATATAGCTCCCATAGGATCGATCGGTCGAAAAAATGTTTTTTTACAAAATTCGTTGTGTTTCGTTTGGTTTTGAAGATATCAAAACCAAATTCGGCAAGAGGAAGTTTTTTAGAGTTCCCAAGCACTGTTCAAAATTTGATCAAAATCGGTTGACTATATCATATAGTCCCCATAGAACCGATCGGTCAAAAAAATTTTTTAGTGCAAAATTCGACTGATTTATTTTGTTTTATGAAAACATCGTAGCCAAATTTGCCGAATAAAATATCTTTTGGAGGTCTTAGCAATATGTCGAACTTAATTGCAATGTGGTGGTACAGGGTATCCCAAAGTCGTCTGCGCTCGACTTTAACGTACGCCATCTTTTTAATATGAAGTTTTGTTTTCTTTCACGCGGATTTAC
This sequence comes from Chymomyza costata, assembly GCA_018150985.1. Taxonomy (NCBI): domain Eukaryota; kingdom Metazoa; phylum Arthropoda; class Insecta; order Diptera; family Drosophilidae; genus Chymomyza; species Chymomyza costata. The sequence continues at coordinate 38,694 of JAECWU010000698.1, read as the reverse complement.
AATGCTGCGTACTTAAATTTTAAAATATTTTTTCAAATAATGAATTTTGCCTATTAATTTATTTACTAAAGTGTATTCAAATAAATTTCTTTCAATTACCTAAGCTTTTTGAAATAAAACAAATCGACGAATTATTGAAATAAAATTTTTTAATATAAATGCATATGCTTGTACACTCGCGTCCGGCGTAAATATTTCTGATTTAGTGTCAACATAAAGTCCCAGCTAACTATCTCAGCTTTCTCATCTTTGCCATCTTTTAAAATCTTCCACTTCAAAAATTTCCCTACTCAAAATTTGCAAATTTTGGCCGTATTTTTGGCAAGGAAAACCTCAGCATTTAGCGCTGGCTCATATATGTAGATATGTATATAGTTCCAGGCAATTTCCATACAATCAAAGTGTGTTTGCATTCTAATGATGATTGAATAATGCTACAGACAATCAGCATCATCAGCATTGTTTGTGCATAGTTAGCTCAAAAAAAAAAAAAAAAACTAACAAGAAAAAACATACAGATACACACTCATACACAGACACCATTTCCAAGCCCCAAGGACTTCTAAGGTCCAACTTGCAGCGCTGCGTTTTTCCCCCATTTCTGTGCTCTGGGCTTCAAAAGCAAATTGCATTTCTAGAGTGTAGTCTTTGGCTGGAAGTTATTTGAAAAATGAGCTGGTAGAGTAAAGGCGTCAATTGAAAAGAGAGCACTGGCCAACTGGGCAAGGGAAAGGCAAAATTTCTGGGAGGTGTCACTGGAAACCTCTGTCTACAAGTCCGACTGTCTGCCTGCCTGCTGACATTGACAGCATGCTTTCAATTTGCTTTGCTAGGACCCTATTTTTTTTCGTTTTTTTTTTTTTGGCTTTGAATGCTTTTAATTTTAAGGTTCATGTCAGTTGGAACCGATAAACGTTTTTTCATTGATGTTTTGGGTTAAACCATTTCCTTTTTTAGAAAAAAAGAAGCAAGTAGAAAAAACTGTAAGCAATTTATTGCCAAATAAATAATTGATTCACAAAGCCGATTAAATTATTTGCGCAACATGGCACTGGGTCTAAATAAAAATAATAGATTAAATAGGTAAAATTGGGTTTTACGCGACTGCTGACCCAAATTATATTAATTTGCATAATTACTTTAATGAGATGCGTAATTAGTATAAAACGTTTTAATGCATACAAAAAAAGTATGTACACACTGGCATAAAAGTTGATAAACGATTTTTGGCGCACATTTTACAAAAAAAAATAAATAAATAAATATTTAATGCAACTAATGCAATGATACACTAGTTAACAAATTTCTACACTTTTGAAAATTAAATAAAGCGTTTTTTTACAAATATACATTCAATAGGTAGACAAAAAATGCACACAATATAATTTAAAATGTATTTTGTTCATAATTAAAAAGTTTTTTGTTGCACAGTGCAAAGCATGTAACATTTTATGCAATATTTCTTTTTGTGGCAGCTGTTTCATTTAGTTAGCTTTTGAAATTGTTATGCAATGAGCTATATTAAATTATTTAAAATGCTGCATATTTTATGCAAAAAAACAATTGCCTAATCAATATGCATATTGTATTATGCATATTTAATTTATTTGCGTTTATAAACTCGTATCAAAGAAATTGGCTTTAAAAATATTGCAGTTTCATTATTTAACTGATTATGTCTTGGGCATTTTGCTTTCTATGAAAGTCTGATTAAAGACAAGATTGTATATAGGCTTATAAAACAGAGTTGATTCAAAAATAACAACAGACAAACATATTATAGCCCCAGGCACTCAAAGAACCTCATTAAGTTTTTGGAATCAAAGGTGTTTACTAAGTTACTCACACTTTGTGTCTGAAAATAAAGCAAAAACTCTAAAGACCTTTTGCAAGGCATAATAATAGCTTGGGTATTTACAATAATTTTAAGCCCTTTTAGATTGTTTTAAGCTTTTGTCAAAGCCCAAAACAATTTCAAACGAATAACAAATAAAAATTGAAATAGACAGAGAACAGAAAAAATAAACTAAAGAAAAAATAAATAAATAAAACAAATATTAAGCAGGCTTTATTTTGAAACTTATGTCAACTGATACGAAATATTTATTAATATATACAAAATGTTGCCCTTATATGTCCAATCGTATAAATAAATACAACAAAATGAGAAAATAATATTTGAGTTGATAGGTAAAACAAATGGCAACTAAAAAAACAAATAAGAATTTTTTTAACATTTTTTTCCATTGCACAATGGGCCCGCGTAGCCAGATTTGGCCAAAAGCCCTCCAGATGAAAGTCAAACTTTAGACAATATTTTGGGCAAAGGCTATTTTTTCAATGTATGAGGATTTCGTATCTACCTCTGTGTGAAATATGGTCCAATTCCAATTAACCGTTTTTGTTTTCTAGTTAAGTTAAAAAAATTGTTTGGTTTTTTAAAATATTTTCCAAATTTGGTCTGGATTATCTATACCTCAGAAAAATCTGAGGAGGCTCAAACTTCCCAGAAAAATAGTTTAGTCATTTAAGAACACGTCTGTAAAGTTTCATCACTCTAAAAAAATTATTACGGAAATGACAGGCTTTTGGACAAAAATTGAACATGTGGGCCCACAATGAATTGTTTTATATCAAAATTTATTAAAGAAAATAGTCTAAAATATACCAACAATTTGCTAAGATATACAAAGTATGGTTTTGTATTAACTCATTTTTCTTTTGTCAGCTGCTCGAAGAAACTGTAAAAATACTAAATCTAGTATTTTTTTACCTATCACTAAATTTTAAAAACATTTTTGATTTTTTGATACCACTATACCACGATAAAAATAAGAACACTAAAGATAATTAAATTTTACTTAAAATTTTAAATAAACAATAATAACTCAAAAAAAAAATTAAATATAAAATATGTGCCAAAACATAATTATGTCAAATTTTACCTAAAAACTACTCTAAAACATACCAAACAATTTTTTAAGCACATATGAGTTTTTACATCAACCCATTTTTTTTTTTTTGATCAACCGATTTTTAAAAAAAACCGAAAATACCAAAAATACTTCAAGAAATTAACTTTTTTGTAAGTAGGCTAATTTGTAGTATTTCTACCGCATAACAAAAACTTATTAAAAAAAAAATATCGCAATTTGTGCAATAAAAGACTGTCATCATTCCAAACCAATAAACTTATACATAGGCCATTATACTTAATAGCCAAAATAAGTGAAACCAAAGAGAAAAATACAATGTATTAAATATTTATAGCTAAATATAAGTTAATATACCAAAAATCTAAATAATAATAGTAAGTAGTTTTTGCGTTCATTTTTAGGAAGCCAAAAATAACAAAAATACTAAAAAAGGAGTAGAAAAGGATCTCGCATCAAATAAAATTGAATTAAGCTTTCTGAAAAAGAAATTTCCAAAAAAAAATTTACATCAGTTCTAACTTTAAGTGATCCTTAACATTGATGCTTCAAGGATATGCTAAATATCATTTGAAAGTTATGAATGTCAGTTTAATGAAAAAACTTTTTGTTGTATATTAAAAATAAAAATATTATTCTTTTTTTGAATTGTCATTTTAAAAAGATGATGTATAGTACCTTCCTCGAAAACATTTTTTTCGCTTCAATATTTGTTCAATAAAAATTTTAAATTCCATTTTAAAAAATTTACCAAAAAATACTATTTTTTTACGTTACTTTTTTTCAAAATTTATACAAAAATATATACCAAACAATTTTTTAAATATATAACTTATGTTTTTGGATCAACGTGTTCTTTTCTCAACCTTTCTTTAGGCATTTTCTCTACCGGACCCCAAGTAATACAATCATACTGATTATTATTGTGAAACGAATTCAAAATATTCTTCAATATTAGACTTTCTATGACTGAAAAAAATCTAACTAAAAAATCGAATTCTTTAATATGCTCTCTAATTGCCTTATCATAGCCTTAACTTTTCGTTTCATAGGCTATAAAAGCACTATAGAAAAAAAATACTAGAAAAGACCAAATACTTCAAAACAAAGTACCACATATATTAAGGTGACCTTTTCTTTGTGGCAGCTTTTTAAATTTATGGCGTCAACTTATAAAAGATACAATTGAGCTCATTTATACCAAAATATATTTTAATTGCGATACTATTTCACATTTCTTGTTATTACTTTCGAAATTATTTTATCATAAACCAGGCGTTTATATGAGAGTTTTGGGCCAAGTAATGATGTCCCTTTATTTAAAAAAAGATCTACAGTATTTGACTTACGTCTGTCGTATTCCACCTTGAAACCCGCTCGTATCTCATCACTTGCCAGCGGATCAAGGCGAAAAGTAAATGGTCCGGCATTGCCACGCTGTCGATCATCTGCATCCTGCGCTGCCACCTCCAAAATACGTCTCGCCGATACATTCTCCGGCAGCATGGGCCTATAATCCTGCGCCAGCGTTGGCGCATTATCATTAACATCCTTGACTATAACACTAAGTGTCGCGGTTGCTGTGCGCACCGGACTGCCATCATCCATGGCCAGCACTTGAAGCTGATGCCGATCGGCCTGCTCCCGATCGAGCGGCCTTTGTATGCTCACGGCGCCACGTTCGCTGATGGCAAACTGACGCTGTCGATTTGTGGCACGTACTAGCTTATAGCTAACTCTTGAGTGACCACCCTGATCCGCATCGGAAGCACGAAACTGTTCCAGTATGGTGCCCACCTTGGTGTCCTCGTAAATGGACACCTCAATGTGCTCGCGCTCAAAGCGCGGCGCATTGTCATTGATATCGCGCAGCTTGACAACCACCCAGGAATAGGCCACATGGTATTTGTCACTGGCGGAGCCATCCTCGCCCTTATCATTCACCTGTATGCGAAAACGAAAACCACTGCTTTGCAGTGGATCCTCATAGTCCAAGGGCTGTATGATCTTGAGCGAACCCGTGCCATCCGCATTGCGCACCATGGCAAATTTGTCTGCACCAAAGCCGCTGTTAGGCACCACCTTGTATTGAAATATATTGGTCTCATCCTCGTCCTGTACGGTTACAGTTAAAATAGGCGTCTCGGGTATATAAGTGCCATTGGTTTCATCCACCTCGGTAAACCACTCATCCTTGGTGAATGTTGGTGGCATATCGTTTAGGTCCTTGACGCGTATAGAGGCGGTGCCGGTGCCTGCAAGTAGTAGTAGTAGTAGTTCAGTTAGTTAACACATGCGACACTGCCTAGAACAAAATGCACTCGTATCGAACTTACCCTTCAAACCGCCACCATCCATGGCCACCACCTGTATGGAATAGTCGGGTGTGCGTTCACGGTCCAGGCAACAAACGGCCGTCTTAATGACGCCCGTCTCTGTCTCGATTTCGAATATGGGCGCGCCCGTTTCCTCCTCGATGACATTCTTCTCAATTGAGTAGATTAGTTTTGCATTGGTACTCTCGTTGGGATCGTCATAGTCAATGGCAGACATTGTCATCACCGGCATGCCGGCGGTGCCATTCTCAGTTACATTGCCAAAGTAGACGCCCTGCGGAAACTGTGGCGCATTGTCGTTGATATCTTTGAGATTAACTTGTATGTCCGCATAGCCCACAAGTCCTTCGCCGCCCTCGTCCTGTGCGAATACGGTGAAACGCCATTGTGGGCGGCCATTGGGTTGATCTCGGTCGAGGGGCTAGCAGCAAAAAGCAAATACAAAATGGTTGCGTGTTAGTGATTTTCATTTGATTTGTCGGCAGTGTGTGTGTGTGTGTGTGAGTGTATCTGTAGCCATAGCCGTAGCCATTGCCGTATCCGTATCTGTGGTAATGTATCTGTGAGTTTTGTTTGTTTACTTGCAAATTATTTGATGACGCCCAGGAAACTGTAACTGAAGCTCTCGGAAAATGCAATGCAAACTGTATTCAAGACTTTTGATATGACAATTGGCTAAGGCTCTGATGCTGTTTGGTTTAATACTCTGCAGCTCCTATAGGGACTTAGGATACTATGGATTTCTTGGCAATATTTGAAACAGGTAGCATGTAGCGAGTTGCTTATATCAATATTATCAGATTTTCCGAATCCCACTATTAATTGGTTCATGTTATATAAGCTTATGCCAGTAAATTTACTACATAGGCTCATGTGAGCCCAATAAGCAAAACTGTGTTGACTGTTGGGCTTTAGGATACTATAGATTTCTTGCGAATATTTCAAACAGTCAGAATGAAGCTGCTTATATCAAATTTATCAGATTTTCCAAATTCCACTATTCATTGGTTCATGTTGCTATACATAGGCTCATATGAGCCTAATAAACTAAGCTGTGTTAACTTTTTCTCAAAATAGCCGTCTTACCATTTTTCTTCAAAAAGCCAAAATTGTCATAATTTTATGCAGATATTATTATTATTTTTTTTGAAAACTTATTACAGGGTGTTCCACAGTCAGTATACGCCTCAACTGTTTCACAATTTCTTGTTGTTTTTCTCGGTATTGTTTTTTCTCTTGTTATGACTGTCATTATATGAAGCCTCTACGTTGTTGCTGCTGCTGTTTCTGTCTTATGTACCTAAGCTGTATGTTTGTTAGCTATTGGTTTTATATTATGTACTTGTTGTTGTTCTGTCGTTTGTTTATTTGTTCGTTGTTGCTTCACTTGTTTTTGTTGCCACATCCAGCTGATATTACATTTCTCATTAAATGAGTTATCCACATGAAATCGCATTACCATTAATGTGTCATGTGTACAGCTGTGAGAGTATCTGTATACAGATTTATATACTATGTAAATACCAGTGGCTGAGATATAAGCAGGATTCAGGGAATCAAAAGTACCGAATGCATAAAAGTATGTACTAGAAATATTGTAGTACATGTACATGTCAAGTTTGCATTTTATTTTGTTAAATGTTTTAAATATCTGTTTTTATGGGAATAGAAATGTTCTTGCTATTCTATGTTTATACTATAAAAAAATTACGAATTCGAAAAAATTATACATCTCTTATAGTAAGTAATAAAGTTCTGTTGAAAAACTACCGATTTTCTTATGCTTCTTTTTCATAAGCCTCTCTAATGGAAGATTCTTCTTGTTTTATCGCTTTAAATGCCTGGTTGTCAGGCAGAATTATAGAAAAGATTTGTTCTTAGTATTGTATTATAATATCTAGGATCAGGTGCGGATCTAGGATTTGGTCATGGGGGGTTGGTTCCTCACTTCAAAGTCTATCTATATCAGAGCTCGCAAAAGACTTTCAACCCATTTTTCCAACTTTAGGGGGGTTCCTCCACTCTCTGGAATTAAGCCAGCACCCAGGTGTATTTCTTATTTATTTATTTAGTTAGTAAGTAATTAATAACTAAGTACAGTTGACCTTATATGTATTATAAAAAAAAAAAAAGTATAATTTATTTTTAAAAAGAAGAAGAGGGAATATATAGGTATTACTAATCCGCGTCTCTAGCCCGGTGGGTGAACTTTTTAACGATATGCACCAACTCACATCAAGAACTGGCCAGACACTTGGATTTACAATATTTTAGAGGAAACAAGGAAACAAGATAAAAAATTAAACATAATATCACAAAAGGAGCCAATAGATCACCGTTGACATATAGGGTTGGTCAAGGCTGCTCGAAGTGGCAAGTCAAGATGACTTAAGATAGAAAAAGTGATAGATTCAATAGACCGCTCGAAAGAGAGGAAATTGTAAAGATTGTTATAGTTAGAGCATAAGACACGGAAAGGATCGTGCAAAGCATAATTAGATCTACAAAATTGTAAGGCTAAAGGTCTAAAAGTACGAGTTACTCTAGACGGTATGACAAAGGTAACTTTCCTAAGAAGTACGCTGGAATCGATAAAACCGAGTAACAGCTTATGCAAGAATAACACGCTGTGGCATGTTCTGCGATGAATAAAGAAAGGCAACTTTATAAGGCGAAGTCTATCGGAACATGGCGGGCAAAAAGGAGAAATTGCTTTTGTACAGACTCAATCATGTCCTGATAAAGGTGGTAGTGAGGGCTCCAAACGCAGGAACAATATTCCAAAATAGGACGGACGAGAGAAATATAAAGAAGTTTGGTTGTGTAAGGGTCGTTAAACTCTTTAGACAAACGCTTAAAAAAAAAGGATCTTTACAAGAACTAAAACTTGCTTCAAGTGCCTATTAACGCAATGTAGGATTCTTTTATATTTTTTTTTTTGGGAAATATCGAAATTTTGTTATTTTGGATTATATACTTCCTAGAGTTCTAAGGTGGAACATAGGGCATGTGAAAATAAAAACAAAAATTTTGACCAATCAGCTGTTTTTCGCTTACTTCTGGTAAATTAAGGAAATAATTAAAAAAAAAAAACAAATTATTGTCAACTTCTTTCACTTGTATTTTTTTACAAGTAACTATAACGTATGTTTGCATAACTATAAATACAAATACATTTTTGTTTGACGGATTTTATTTTGTTGTTGCATGCAAAACATATTTTAAATGACATTTTAAAGCGCATTAAGCAGCTGACAAAAATGCGTCCCTACAAAAATGTTGTATTTTTTTTTCAGCTTGGAACTTTTTTATGGTATCGAAATTTTAACTTGCCATACTTTTTAGTTGATGTGAATACAAGCAGCTGTTTTGTTGTGAAGGCAAAAAAACCAATTATTTATATTTTTCCAACAAAATCATGGGTTGCAACACTTTGTTTTGTTTGTACGCCTACGTAGCGCGTTTGGAAATGAAGTTTGACAACTGTTGTATATAAGAAGTATACGTATTTTGTATTTGGCTTAGGACAAGTGCTTTAATTGCCTTAATTATTTAGTGACGTAAAAACAACTGCATATTTATATTTTTCCAATAAAATCATGGGGCAGCACTGTTTTTTTTTGTACGTCTATGTACTGGTTTTGGAAATAAAGTTTCTCGGTCTGTTGTGTATAAGAAAAATATTTATTATTTGGTATAGGACAAGTTCTTTAATTGCCTTAATGTTGCAAATAAAATCCAATAAATTACAACGCATCAAATTTTTATGGTATATTAAAATATAAAAAAATGTAAGTATTAACAATTTAGCTTATCGAACATCTTTCTGAGTCGTAAATTTTAAAAAATTTTTTACGCTTAGTCCAAATAAATTATTTCGCCAAAGGCTTATGACAAGGTCTTGAAAGAGATCAAGAAAAGAAAGCTGCGCTACCGGAAATTTGAGAAGTTTTGAAAAAATTTAAAAATCGGGTCCTACGTTATATAAAATATTTCTGCATTTTTACTTCGTGTGTCTTTGAACGTAGCGAAAATGTCAAAAAAAAACTACTGAGCATTTAAAAAAAACTATTACTTCATTTCCCTGACTGGACGAATAGAGATAGGTTCGTATTGATCCACCTAGGGGCAACTGTATTTTGTCAGTTGGCGATCCTATCTCTATTCGAACAGTTGAAGAGCCCTACAGCTTATAGCCGAATCCAAACCGCGGTCTCTTGAACTAAAAGAGACGCATAATTTAAAAAAAAAACTTTAAAAAAAAATCACCTTATTCATTAAATCTTTGTTTTGAACTTTTTGCTTAAAAAATATACTGTAGTCCTCTGCTTCTTGTGGAGCATAGGTCCTCAGCCCTAAGTCCTCAACCCTATAAGATAATATAAAAATTAAAAAAATTTGATATTTCTTTAATAATCTTGCCTCCAAATGGCACCACAATAAAGCATAAAGCCATTAAAGCTAAATATGTTCAATCTACTATAAAGTCACTTGCTTCATTTACTAATTCATTTAATTGTAAAGTTAAAACTAATTTCTAAGAAATTAATTAAGAAGGAGTTCATTTAGTTTGACCCTCCATAACATGAATCTATCTACGTCACTGTTACACACAAAGATTGGCTTTCATACTTTTGCGAAGGCTCTTCACATAAATTGAAATGTGTTCACATGTCACTGTTTATATCGGAGTCTATCCGTGTGAAATGATTTAAATTTCAGGCTAAACTTAGATGCATTATTTCGGTCAACGAGATTATAGCTTTTTCAATTAAATCGTCTAAGCTACATATGTACATGCTTAAGTATACTATATGTTACATGTAAATGAAGTTGCATAAAGTTTAAATGTTTCAAATAGCAGTTGAACTCAACTTGACTGTGACAGAATTGTTAAGTGCTATAAAGTGTTAATTATTTTCATCTTTCAATTATTTTGCAAAATTAGAAGCCTTTTTGACAGTTTCGAATATGCAAAAATAAGCATATATGAATAATTTAATTAAATGCAGCACAATTTACGTAAAGGCTGCGTATTTAGTTCAATGAACTTTAACTGCTGTGTAACAAAAATATTTGAAACACAAGAATAATTATTAATGAAATAAAATACCTAGAATACCGTATTCTCAAGATAAAGGAGCTCCAAAATTTTAATAATAATAATTAAACTTAAAATAAACATAGCTTTCAAAGAAAATTTAATTCAAACAGTGTTTAGTTGCCTATATAACTAATTTGAAAAAAAAACAATAAACGAATAAATTTATTTTTTTTATTAAATTAATTGATATAAAATATCCTGCAACCATAACAAAGATGTTTCCAAACAAAATTGTCTGCATGGTAAAGTAGAGTTTTGATTATTGGGCTCACATAGGCGTACATACCCAATATGGTGGCTTTGTCTCATTAAAGTACTATGAACAAATGAACAAAAACTAAAGTTTTCAGAAATATAAACCGTCGGTAGCATAGTGGTAGCGTCATCGCTTTTCAAAGCGAAGGTCGGTGGTTCGAATCCCCGAAGTAGCACTGGTACATTTGCCTAGCACTGGCATCGCTAGCTCAAAGACGCTATTTGCTCAAGAAAAATCTCTATTAATTGAAGACACCGGCTTTCGGACTCGGCAGGTCGCTGTTCTCTTTGAACAGCTATTAAGAGAGATCCCCATGCCCCGCCTAGGGGCGACTGACAAAAATTGTCAGTCAGGGAATTATTTTATGCCTACCTTTAAAAAATTCCATCAACCTAAAACTCCTTAACTAGTATATCATGTTTATGCTCTATTGCCTTACTCTCTCCAAAACAAAAGCTAAACTGTGAAACAAAACTCGCTCAATAAAAATATTTAGCTTGACACAAAAAAAAAACGAAACAATTTCAGTTGCAAATTAAATATCTGCCATGCAATTGAATAATGTCCTTTTTGGAAACTCACAGCTGACTGCGTTTTTTGCTGGTGATTTGGAATTTTTTCGCGCATTATTTTTGCGCTCAATTCTATGCCAGGGGTGAACCACGACGAATCGTGGTGAACCGGAACCACGGACGCAGCCATAGCCGAACGACAAGGAACGTCATTTACATGTGGTTTAGATGTAGAGCGTTAAAACCGCAAATGCCACATGATGCCGGGCGGCAACAAAGTCCACCCCCACTGCGTGATGCCCACAAAAAACAACAACTACAGTTACAATAACAGTATCAACACAAATAAAGCAAGTTAACAGTTACATTTTAACATTTTAAACAATGAGCAGTTGAAGAGAATGTGAGAGGGCACGGCGGGAGAGCGCAGAGAGAGAGCGCACAGTTTTGGTTACTGTTTGTTGGCCTGTTGACAATTTTGCTTGACAATTTTCAATGTATGTGTGTGCGTGTGTATAAAAGTATGAGTGTGTAAGTGTGTATGTATGTATCAGTGTGCCTGCTTGAATCTCTTCAGTACGCAATGCATGTATACTCCCTACGTGGATAGGCTCTTATGTTTATGGGAGTCAATTGACACCGCTGCACATTTTTTAAAAATATTTTTACCTTTCTGGATAGAGAGGTAACTGTTGAACGACGAACGAGAATTTTTTATTTTATTTTAGATAAAGATGTTTTTAAAACACTTAAAAGAAGATATAAACTAACTACAAGATAAAGTAAGCCATTGTTACCAGGGCCTAAATATAAGGGAAATATAAGTCTCACTGTCTTTATAGTGAGCTCATATGTTTAGAAGCCCTATGTTTGCAGCCCTATGCTTCACTATGGAGTAAAAGGAATAAATATATATATGTTTTGAAAAGTAATTGGAAATGTCATCTGTTTTATATTGGCTTTCTAGCAAAAGTCAATGGCCCCTCTTATGGGGCCAGCTGAATTAATGCATTGGAGAATATTTTTATATTTGTTATTGATAAATTATAAATATTTCTATGGCAGTTGATATGCTATTAAACGAGTAGTGCTCTATAAACTGACAGGTGCAATGGCAAGAGGCAGCTTGCAAAGACGAATACTTTTATAGGTCACTCTATGAAGTGATAAATGTATTCAATGATAATTAAAATATTAATAAGAAGAAACTACAGACTTTTTTTTTTGTTTTTCGATGAGAATTAAAAAAATAAATTTTTTAATGTACCTTATACTTTTTCTTTAAAAAAATTTGAAACAAACGGTCTAAAAGAAGAATTTAAATGAAACGGAATTATTTGAGTCCTTTTTTTAAATATGAAAAAATACATATATGAATGAATGAAATATGAACCAAATCGACTTAGTGCAACTAAGTTAAAAAAGTATATACCATAAATTTTTTAGTTTTTTTTAAATTATACGAAAATATTTTTTTTAAATATATTTATAATATTTATACCTTTTTTAATTGTGTAGTGTGATATATTAAAGTTAACATAACTGAACAAAGGTTTTTCCAATAATTTCAATAAAAATATAATGAGCAAACTCTTAACACAACAAATTTAACATAATTAACCAGTTGCAATATAAGAAATTTCTTATTATTAACTAATTTTCAGGCATTTTCTTCCACCTATGAAGAAATCGGCACTATAGATTCAAAAATGGTTGGGGGCACTTTTTGATCCAACAACCATTTTGACCATTTAAATATCCGATGATACAGTTTTTTCTTAGCAACATTTAGTAAAGGCTGTAGCCATGCAAAAAAATGACTTTACAAAATAATTCTTTAAAAAATCTTAAAAATTTGCAAAGTTTATGAAAATTTTAATTTCGTCTAAAAAGATGTTGGGCGACTTTTGCAAAGTAAATAATAATTTAAATTTCGTTTAAAAAGATGTTTGGCGATGCCAATTGACGTCATTGAGTATATTAGGTTATCAACTAGTATACTGTAAAAGAGAACCAAAATATGTAAAGTCACAAGGCGGTGGTGATTAACCCCATAAACGCAAAAAGCATCCCAAAGAGACAGTAACTAGATTTCGAATATGTAGTGCTGGAGTTTATTCCACCATTTCAAGAATATCGCTTGAATGCATGACCAACATGCAAGTATTTAGCTTTCAACAAAGGGATTGCAAAACGAAAGTCCAAATATATGGCATAGCGGTGGCAATTAACCCCTTCGATGCATCTAAGTAAAGCGGCAGTGGTGTTGACTGATTTCTTACAAGGATACGTTGATTAGTAAATTATACTTTTAAAAGTAACAGTCCATAAAGGAACAGCGAAGGCTAATATATGTAGTTAGGTGGTAGTAATTGACCCCCATACAAAATAGTAAAGAGCTTTTATGGGAAAGTACTTAAGACTGTAAGAAATATAGTGCAGTGGTATCAAGCCCTAAGCTTCAAAAGTTAGTAAGTTAGTTTAAAGAATTTTCTGTATATAAGTAGAGTACTAGTCTTGTAACAAAAAGGTACTAAAGCATTGTGACTAGTCCGTGCTACTGAAGAGTTGTGAGTGAGTGTGCGTGTGTGTGCTTGAATTGTGTATTTTATGGTCAGTGTCCAAAATTAATTGGACTGTGTGCAAGTGACATAGTCAAGTTCTTTCTAAACGTTTGACACTTTTGTTCTCATGCTGTTTTAAATTACTCATACGCCACCGCAACCAAGCTATAATTTTAGCTTGAATTTAATTGATATTTGTTAGAAATTTATACATATTTTTATGCATTTTTTAAGTGCTTTGTCAACAATGGCTTTCAATATAGAGTATTATATTGTGTTCATCAGTCGGTAGAGAAGTATATAACAAACATTAAGTGTTTAAAGTAATGCATGGAATATGCATTTTATAAAAGAAAACTTTATTGCTCTCACTAAAATGTGTGCAAAATGTTATTATTTTGTCAAAACTAAGCATTGCTTATGTTTCAAGACTCGGATTCGCATCACTTTGTCGAGAAAAACAATTTGGTTAAGAAAAATAAGGAGATAAAATAAACATAAACTTAGTCGTAAAGTTTAATTGACGAAAGCTTAAAAGCAGATATGATTTTTTTTGGCTTAGAGCTTTTCGATTTTTTACGATTTTTCGATTGTCACAATCATAATTGCATGTGGTATCAAAAACATAACCTCAAACTTTCAAGTGAATGGCGATTTTAGTATTTTTAAGTGAATGGCAAGTGTGAAGGTGTTATTTATGTTGAGTTATAAATTGAAAAATTGTTTTAGATTTTTTTATATTTTAGTGGACACCATCAATAATTGACAAACTTAAAGTAATTTGTTTTAGGATTTATGCCATAAACCTGCCATTAGTGCAGAGGCTCCGGCAAAGTGATGCGCATATAAAATACCATTAAAAAACAAAAAAATAATATAAAAATTAATGCGTTCATTTTGCTTAGCACCTTATAAAATGTGTCTGTCGAGGATTAAGCTGATGTTTATTATGTGGGATTTTATGTGCTTTGTGTTGTGTATATTATTCTTCAGTTTTTTTTTTTTTACTTAATACTAGAGCACTTACCTTGAGTACAAAAATATCGCCTGTTGTGCGATTTATATCAAATTTACTATTTGCTGGATTATCAGGGTCAATGCCCTGTCCAGTGAGGAAATATACAATATTTATTGGTCTATCTACATCGCCATCAGTGGCCGTAACCTGGAAAAGACAGAAAACACAACCAGATAACCATTAAGTGAGTTTAAATTGAAATTGTAAAAAAAAAGTTCAAAAAAATTCAAAACCAAAAAAATCCTCAATTGATGAAGAAATTTTTAAGCACTCGCCTTTGCTCTGTTCTCTCGATTTCGTTGGCGTTCTCTGTGTGACCAATGGATACAATATAAAGTACATAAATCAAATATGTAAATAAGCAAAAAGCTTTAAATGTCCAATAAAGGGCACAAAATGTGCGAACTGTAGTTTTTGGTAGGTGCGCCGGCTACGTCGGAAAAGGATTTTCGCCCAGAACTGTTCAAACTGCCGCACACTCCCCCTGACATTTTGCACGGCACAAAATACGCCAGATTGCTTGTAAATTTATGCTTCGACATTTTTATTTGTAGGTCTGGCAAAATGCAAAATATTGCCAGTCTGACTGAGATACATTTTCTATTTGGCTTTCTTCTTTATATAGCATTTTTTTTTTTTTTGTTGCTTTGGCCTGTACAAAATGCTAATATTGTCAAGATTTATGTAATTATTCAATCGGCATTTGGCATTTTTCTTTTATATATATGTATGTATTTACTTTTTCTACTCTTTGAGGTTAGTGCATACAGTTTGGATTCTGTATTTGGGCTTTTTATTACTAGATAGTAGTGTCTGTTTGTATCTACTATATACTATATGTGTGTGCTTGTACTTGTATTGACATATTTATGACTTGTATATTTGTTTGTCAATAAAAGCAAATTGGTTGGCATTTTCCGAGTCATAAATGTAATAAGTAACTTGTAAGGATAGCTTGTAAGTATTTTCTGAGCTATTATAACAAGTATACGTTTTATTTATTTTGCTGGCATAAATTGTTCATGTTTCTTATAAATGCTTCTGTCTAGTCGATGCATATCTTGCTGGAAATATATTAGCTGGAAATTATTTATAGATACAGCTGCAGAATTTAGAAATTTTATTAGAAATGCCTACTAGAAGCTATCTACATATTTATGTACACATTTGGCACTGATGATAATTTTTCACTATAAAAAGCTTCAGGCTGCCTTTTTTTTTATGTTTTATGGAGTAATCGAATATATTAAATATGGTATTTTATTTGAAATCTAATATGTTTTGGCAAATCTTAAAATAGGCTTAAGACGGTTTTAGGTTACAAAATAATGAGTCTTTTTCAATTTAAAAAACCGGGTTTCAATCGAAGCGCTTTGACCTCTCAAATATTCACTTCTTCTTAATGAACTCAATTTCTAGAATTTCTACCTTCATATAGACCAGTGCTCGGCACGGTCCTATCTCGCATGTATAGGGATTAGCGACGTCGACACACGTCATGTGTTATACACAAAACGCATGCATGTGTGCGTGCTTTTTGTACTGAAATGTTCTCTGCCGCAGTGACGTATTGCGACGCTGACGTTGCTCGACTTTGCTAAGCAACAGACACGAAGTTGATGGTTCGTGGCTTCGGCTCTTGTTGCTCTGATATTGTTTTCTCTGCTGCAGTGGAAGCCGAAGCGACGCACCATCAACTTCGTGTCTGTTGCTTAGCAACGTCAGCGTTGCACTTCGGCAGAGAAAACTTCACTATATACGTAAGAATAAAATGTGAGTGTATTTTGACAGCTGGAATGATGAACAGGATCGAAAGCCAGAAAGTAATAAAAAAAAATTAGTCGGCCGTGTTCCGGAAAGTGAGTTCGAAGATTTTATTCAGATTCGCTTTGAAACCGATTGTTTGGTGCTGTCAATTTCACCAAACCGAATTTTTCATGTGGTTTGAAACCGAAGGTTTTTTTGCAAGAGGAATTTTTTTTTAATTTTAATATTTGAATGCTAATGTTCAAAACGGTGCTTAAGAAAAAAAAGTCTGGCATTTTCGTGTTTCTCGACCCAAAGTTTCCCTAAAAATCACTTTTATACGAAGGTTCACTCGATGACCCTTAAATTTGTAAACTAGTGTAATTGATCACCAATCTAGCCTGATTAGCTGGGAATAGCAAGAGGAATTAAAACGAATCGGCAAAATAGGTTTAAAAAAGTACGTTTTTATGCTGAAATATTTTTTAAATATTCTTTGGTATTCTTAGATTATATTTATGCCATGCTTACGATATATATTTATTGCCAATTATTTTAATTTTTTTTTTTTTTTGACTCTACCCCAAAAATAGCAAGCACAACCAACACAAATTTAATTATGTGTTCGTGCATCTGCACATATCATACACGAACACATGACAATAAGCGCGACAGGGCTCCTTCGTTACACAAACAAAATTTGCCTTATAAAAAAATAGTCAAGTCGTATTTGTTTTCAGTAAATATTGTAGCTGAATTATTATTTTTGTGTAATTTTATGTAGAAAATAGAATAATCAATAACTAGTAATATTTTAGTGAAAATAAAATGTAAACAACATATAGTAATAGAATGGTGCAGAGCTGCGGCAACCCTGTCAGCTGGTTTGTATCAAACAAAAATAATTTCGCACCAACACAACATCAGAATTTATTGGGAAAATAAGGGAAATAAACGAATTTACCGACAATAAGAAGGGAAATATGTGAAGTTATCGACTAAAAAATTCGTTTTCCGAAGCACGCAAGAACGAATTCAAAACAGTTTCATTTGGATTCGCCTTTTGCCTAACTTTATACAATTTTAAATAAATAATTAAGTTTTGCAGAAATAATTGCTACCAAGAGTACAAAACAAACAGCAAAGTCCTTGAAAACTTTACACTTCCACTCAGCTTAGTACAGTTGAGCACAAATGAATTCCAAAAGCAACAAACCAACCATAGTCCTAATCTCAGCATAGAATCGTTTTTGGAATATTCAAAAATGTCTAGTCCAATCAACTTCTTTGTTGCTTTGTCTTGACAATTTTTAAACGAAATAAAATTTTTTATTTTTTATGCTTTTTAAAAGCTTTGCTACAGGTTTAAGCCCTTTTGCAGAGAACTTGTTATCACATTCGTAGAAAATCCTCTTTACATGGAATTTAAATTTGTTTTTATTGTTGTTGGTATTGCCTTTAGTGACAGCATGTAAATGCAAATGTGAAATGGAAAAAAAAAAAACAAACGACAAACCATCAAACACTTGTCAAGCCAATTAAAACAATTAACGCTTTGTTTCTTTTCAGCTGTCATTCCGTTTGTCTCTACGTCACAATGTCTGTCAGTTTCGCTCTCTTACCAAATCTTTTCCAACCTCTCTTTTGCTTTCACTCGCTCTGTCAACTGAATTGCAAATGCATACAATGCAAACTTCTAAACAATGGAAATCATATTCTATGCATATATATTGGTAGTACATATGTATCTACAAGTATAATATGACAATACCGTATACGCTGTTACAGTACGTGAGAGCGTGTTTCAATACGTGGAATGAAAGAGTGACAGCTGGACGGACATTGAGCGGTAAGTGGATATGTTTGCATTCTAGTTTCATTTAAATTTTTGAAAAACTTTACTCAGTCACGTATTAAGTTGGAGTTTTCCGTGGAAGATACGAATTTTAATAAAGAATCGTTATTAGGTACACGTTGTCAGCTATGTTCGTATCGAATGGAAAAAATAATAGTTATTAGAGGTTTTCAATCGGTTTTTACTCGCTCAGCATTACTTATGGAATACATACTACTTGTTTTTATGATGAGAAAAATATGTATTTTATAGGTAAATATAACAATTTTAACATTGCTCAACAAACTAAATATTTGTTATTAACTTGTTTGCGCCATCTAGCGACAAAAAGTAACATGCGCCATCTGGTGGCTACACTAAACCGATAACAACGTCAACGGCGTGTTTTCATAGACCTACATACGTAGCAGCTTAAAATATTTTGTTTGCAGCACCAAAATAATGTATGACCATTAGGGTGTCCCAGGCTATAAGGGCAATTTTTTTTTTTGCGAATTGAGTTACGCATACCCCTTATTTTTTTTCCATTTCACCCTAATGACTTAAATAATAAATATTATGGCGATCGGATAAAGCTAACCCGAGCTGACTTGATGTCAAACTTTAGAATGAAAAGTTTGTATGGAAGCCATAGAGAGGTTTTAGAACTTAATACGTATTTCAGTAAATGAAACACTGTTTTTTACGTATATAATATTTATTAAGTATTTATCATTAAAAGAACACAAATATTTTTACTAGTTCGAATAATCGAAAATTGGGCCACATAGTTCTTCCTTCGATGGGATATAGCGCTTACCGTGGGCTGAAGAGTTTTCTTTGGCTAAGTTAGCCACCACTTTTACTTTTGTTTACTGGTCTACATTTTCATCAAATATAAACAAGACAGATATTTCATCTATTAAATACCATAAATGCTGGCAGAACTTCTATAAAGCTGCTTTTGAGATGCTTTTGTCGATAATTTCGTAAGCCTTCAAGGTCTTCAAAAAGCATAGATTCTGTTATGGTGCCTGTACCGCTAAAGTGCATTGGCTTTACGTAGGAAGTCACGATGAACACGAATTGCCGTGGTTTTAAATACGTGAAGCTTTTTTTATAATAGTCTTGACATCATTGAAACAAAATAAGAGGGTATGCGTTGGAAAAAAAAATACTTATATTTTTTTGGGACACCCTAATGACCATGCACGAACATTTATTTTATTTTTCTTTAAATTTATTTCATAAAATTATCCTATGTGTTTAAAAGCTATGACTTTGGCAATGAATTAAGTCAGATTGGCCCACTGTGTGACATAAAAAAGTTGTTTTATATAATGGAGAGGCAATAAAATATTTTAAATTTTTGAAACTAAAGCGAAATTCAAAAGTTAGGCAAAGCATTGTGTTTTTGTAAAAAATTTTATAAATCTTTTTCCTTAGTTTTATAAATAAGCATTTGTTTTGCCTCAAATATTTTTATCAGCGAAAAATTTGCTTAGTTTGCTTAAACAAAACCATAAAAAAAGTATTTTTTTAAGTTTTGTATTTTTAAAATTTACATAAAATATCAAGCATCATTTTTCGCCATACTCTGTAAATTTCTTTAAATCGGCTCGTTTCAAGTCGAAAGAAGCTCTCAAAAATTTTTTATATTTTATAATTAAAATTTTCAGCTGAGCTTGTATCTAAAAAAAACATTGATATGAATAAGAAATCAAAGGAATGAACGAGAAGATCCATAGGTAGGTTAGGGCGGCAGTTTGGGACTAAGCGTCCAAAAGATCCATGAAAAAGCTTGAAATCTTGAACCTTGCTAAGTGCTACTCAGGGTATTCTGATATAAGGTAGAGTTAGTCTGTCAGCAGAGGTTCACAAATTGCGTGAGCGTAAAAAAAGCGAGAGAGAGACGTGCACACAAGCTGATTCCTATCTCAAAAACACTCGCAAAGAAACTGAAATTTTATGAACCCAGCAAGAGAGCGCCGCGGCAGACTTGCTCTACCTTATATTAGCATAGGCTTTCGTCATAGCACATACTGTCATAAGTAATGACAAAGTTTAATCGACATCGATTAAAATCGATTTTGCTAAAGTATATCGCTTTGTTGGTATGTATAATTGGACACTCTGGTGTATTATTTAGCACTGAAAAACCCAGCAAATGCTATAAGATTTTATAAGGCAATAAAGGCATAATTTTTATTTTTGGGCTTGAATTTAAAAAAAAAAAATTCTTTCAATTTAAAACAGACTTTAAAAATTTGTTTAAAAAATTCCGAAAACAATGCTGTTTAAGTTGTTGAAATTTCGCAGCTCAGCTAAGTGGCTTGTTTTATATATAATATACATATGTGTTAGCATGTATGTGTGTGCGCGTGTTTGCCAGTATGTGTGTCCAATTGCGACAATTTACGTTAAATGCTCAACACAATTTGATATGACAAAAGAGTTGTCTACGTGCCATCATTGCGCCATGTGAGACAAGAAGATTGCCAGGCCATTGTGCTTTCAACAGCCATTCGACACTCTCACAGATACTCACACACACACTTAAGCACAAACACACACACACACCTCATACACAATGTGGTACTGTACATGATTCGACTGGCAACCATTAGCGTGCATAATTTAAGAGCCTTTTGCCACAGCCCGAAAGCATAAAATACCGTGCCTGCAATTGCAAAAATATTTTCATTTAATTTTCCACGCACCAAAATCAATTTGCCAAAAAAGAAAAAAACAAGATGAAGTTGAAAAATGCTTTCGAAATTGTTCACTGTTTGTATATTTCAGTGTCCATTATTCGCCTCAACGACAACTACTTAACGTCAGCTGCAGCAAACTTACTTATAGAGAGAGATAGGTACATAGTATATTGTCCCTGCTGAAATAACATATCATATTACATATACGTTGACTAGAGCAAAAATGTGCAATTAAAATGGCTGCAACGTTACGCCATTTTAAAGTTATCGTATATATAGTTGTCTTTTTTTTAAGCCGTCAACCAGCCCAAAAGTTGGTTGCAGTAATTTATGGCTTATATATATGCAAAGATCATGTTTGCAGCATGTACCAATATATGTGTACAAGAGTGTAAATTAACGAGGGTGGGCTCTTATATTTCTGTAGTAGAGAGGAAAAATAATGGTTTGGGTCAAGCCTAATAGACTGCTAGCTACGAACTAAGATTATGTTACGCAATGAGGTTCCTTCGCAAAATACTCCGCATCTTCTGGCCATAAACTATAACAAATAAGGAACTTCGAGCGCGAACCAAACACTTGCCTGAATATGATGCAATCAAAAAACGCAAATGAGCATGGATAGGCCACTCACTGAGAAAGCCTGAGTGGGATCTAACTCGAACTGCAATCGCGTGGAGTCCCCAAGGACAAAGAAGACGCAGAGGCAGGCCAGAACACACATGGCGCAGACAAGTTTTCCTGGAATTGGAAGGTCTGAGAATGAACTGGCACCAAATTAAACAAATGTCTGACGATCGCCAACAGTGGAATAGATTTGTGGCAGCCCTCTAGTCCTTGAAGGACTTATAGGAACTTATATATTTATAATGAGGTTCGTAAACGAAAACAAACATAATTTTTATGTTTACGTTTTTCGATTTCTGGAGCAGGGCCCATAATTTTGTTTTCGGAAAGCCAATGGCAATAAGTATTTGAAAGGGATCTTCAAAAAGTACAAAATTTCGGATATTCATTATTTCCACCATTCCACGATACACGATTTGTCGCTTTAAAATCCTTGTTTTGCAATTAAAGATAATCAGCCGTGCTGCGGAAAACGAAAATACCAAACCAAACAATTTCATACGGATTCGTTTTTGCGTGCTCCGGAAAACGAATTTCGTGTCAATATTTCCCTTCTTATTTTCGATAAATTCATATATTTTCCATACTTTTACGATAAATTCTCCTATTGTGTTGGCGCGAAATTAGTTTTTTGTTTGAATGCGACTTAGCCGTTTTTGTTACAAGAGAAATTTTCTTTGTGTAACGCCAGAACCCTGTCGCAATTATCGTCATGTGTTCGTGTATTATACAGCGTGTTTTTAGAGGTTCACAACTTTGAGTTGGCAACACTGCTCTATCTGACAACCCTTTTAACAGTTGATAGTTGTTTTTTATTGAGTTTGGTTTGACATTTCATTATAGATAGACTTACACCAGAGCAACGCTTGCAAATTGTTGAAATTTTTTATCAAAATAATTGTTTCGATCGTGAAACTTATTCAAAATTTTGTTCTCCGATGAAGCCCATTTTTGGTTGAATGGATACGTAAATAAGGATAATCCCACAAGCTTTTGTCGAAGCACCATTACACCAACAGAAAATAACTGTCACTTGTCTACGTCGATGAACCAGAGAATTGAACGCCTGGAAATCAACATTCGAAGAGTTATGGGCGAAATACGGCCGCAAATGCTGCGAAAAGTTTGTGAAAATTGGTGCCCCAGATTGCGCCTTGTACGCGCCAGCCGTGGCGGCCGCATGGTCGAAATCATATTTCATCATAAATGTCATACAATTTTTTTATCCAATATATTAAAAATATATTTCTTTGTTTTATTATGATTTAAGCTTGTGTAACTCTAAAAAAACACCCTTTATGTGCACATACAGGAACACAAAAAAAGTTCGTTTTGGCTGTCCATGCTGTTTTTTGCGGTAGATTAAAAAAAAAAAACAATATTTAAAAATAATTGTCAATAATTATTTAACATTAACTTGGCATAAATTTAATCTAAGAATATAAAAAAATATTTAAAAAGTGTCAGTATAAAATGCGTACTTTTTAAACCTATTTTGCCGATTCGTTTTAATTCCTCTTATTAAAACGGTTTGGTGAAATTGGGTGCACCAAACATTCGGTTGCAAAACGAATCCGAATAAAATGTTCGGATTCCATTTCCGGAGAACGGCCGAATAAGTAAATTCCGCTTTGGGATGATGAGCCAGGTCCTGAGAGGTACCGAAAAACACTCAGAATGAGTGAGACGGTTTTGACTCGATGGAAGAGTTATCGGTTTCATTTAGTTATAAAAAAGATTTCTCTAATATTGGAAATGAATGGGTGGGTTGATTTTAAAAAGTAGAAAATTAATTTGAAAAAAATAAATACAACTTTTCGTTGTAAAAAAAGATTCCTAGTTATAATTCACCAAACTTTCTAAGTATACTTTGCCGAAAATGAGAACGGCTCAACTTTTTTTGAGCCCAGCTCAATTTTTCCACTCACTGTAAACACTATAAGGCACAGAGCGCTGCCATGACATGAACTTATCAGCGCGGTCAGCCGCACGATTTTTTGGTATGCTAATTTCAGCATCAGCTTATGCACTTTTCTGCGCTGATAATCTCATGTCATGTAAGCGCATATCAGCGCTCTGTGTACGCGCGGTCTTACGCTCATATACTTGTGTTAAAATCAGATATTATCTGCAAAACTCTTTATATACCAAATGTCTTAGACAACCCTCGCAGCATATGAACCAACACCAACAATTGGGAGCAACTATCGCATTATTATTAATGAATGAGTATTTATTTTGTATTTACGGTTGAATTGCTTGCTCGTTCTTGCCGCTTAAGTGTTGAGCTTGTATTTATTTTTTACTCGATTTTTTATTCGTTTTTTACTCAACTTTTTCACTTTTTTTATATGTATGTTGTATTTATTGTGCATGGCCCTTTATGTAAATTGCTGGCATTGTATATGGTCTTTAAATTGGCTTTGTTGTTGCAGTCAATAATTTAAATTGTATGAGGGTAAGGCGTAAAAAAGTCAAGAATTATGGTAGGCCAAAATTATGGCAAGTCGAGGTGGAAGTGCTATAAAAGTCTTATATGGTTGACCCATATTTAAAAGTGCAGTTGTGTCGGGCAGACATTAAATAGTAAATAATTAAATATATTGTAGAATTAAAAGTTGTTCTTGGTTTTTAAAATGGCGCTTCTTTTGTGGAGACTTTCGCTTTATAACAAACTGCTGGTAGCTGCAATTGTGCTGAGGTCTGGCAACACTTTGGCAAGTAAGAGGCTATAAATTTTTAAGGAATTTATTTTTTTATGTGTAAAAAAAAAACAATATTTTTAATAAACAGGCCGGACTGTGCATATGTCTGGAAAGCCGAACTTAAAAATGGAACGTTTGTCTTATTTTAAGCTATTTGCGGAAGATGATGTTGACGATGTATGACGTGCTCGAGGTATGCTATTTTTCATATTTATTTCAAAAAAATATATGAAATAATTTGAGAGAGTCAACTTATTATAGTTTCTATTTATAAGAATTTTGTTTTTTGTTACAAGATATCATCGCAGTTTAAATCTCTCGTAAAAGAATATATTTTTCACAATACTATGCAAATTATATATTTTTAAATTCTCACTGAAAATCATTAAAAACCTTAAACTCTACTTCTGAACTCACCTGTAAAATGCGCTTTGGCAAATTTCGATCATCTTCTTCAGTTATTTGTGTGCGATATGTTTGACGATCAAAAACCGGTGGATTATCATTAACATCTCGTACATTAATTACAACAGTTGTGTAATTATTTTTACGATTACGCGTAGCCTCCAATCTCAGCTCGTACTGCAAAGAAGATGAGCAGAAAATTAATGCAAGTTACCAGACTGTGAAAGAAATTTAAATAATTTTTGGTTTTTTCCAGACTTTTTTGCATTATTATGTATGCATGTAGGCAGCCAAAGTTGTGTAATGTAATTGTTTGCCACAAACCAAAAACCAAAGCCAAAAAAAAAGAGAGAAAAATTCATGAAATTTACAAAGTTGACGGCAGCTTTTCAGATACTATTTGGCGGGCCGCTTTTTGGGCTTACATTGTGAATTCACAAGGGGTATATTGGTTTAGCTATGATGTTTGAAGCAGATTGATGTCTCAATCAAATACCCAAGTAATGTTGTTATTTCCTTTATTTACTTGAGAAGCATAGGGCGCCAAGCGGTGGCAGATCGTCAGGGGGAGTTTTCGTGTCCGGACCCTCTCCAAAATCTTCGAAAATGTTTTGAAAGTCTTTTGAGAGCTCTGATATATATACACTTGAAGAAGCGATTAAGAAAAAAAGAGTTTGACTTGATTTCGTTTCAGTGGTTCCAACAATTTTCGAAAATTTTTGTAAAATTTTGAAGTTTGGTTATGATTTCAAACAAGTCAAAATTAAACGTATTTACGTTAATGTGGAACCAAACTTTTTAAAAAAATCGTTTTCTTTGAGCAAAATCCCACAAAATCTCATAGTAATGACTCCTCCCATTTTTGTTCTTCTTCTTATGTCCAGTTCCTCTAGTGAAGCATAGGGCCATTGTGGTCCTCCCATACAAGAAAACAAAAATGATTAAAGAGCTTCTTACACTCATATATTATACTTCATTAATTTAGAGATTTTAATGGGAAAAGAGAAGATTCAGGAACACCTTTGTTGAAACTTCAGAAAAGATTCATTGATTAAAAAAAAATATTTTTCCCCACTTATAAGCATTGTGCGCATGGCACCCCGCCGCACGGTCGGGCCAGATTTGAAACTTTAAGCGCGTTTTTCCGAAACCACTGTTTTTCGAATGGATTCAGGAATAACTCAGTAAATTTTTATCCGACCGATTTAAATTTTGACACAATCTTTATAACATCATTTCCTAGTGAACCACGTAGGGTCAGAATAATTTAAACTTTTTATTTTACAACTCATTTTTCATAAATTTTTTTTAGGAAAAATATTTTATTTTCAAATCATGTTTTTATTTAAACTTATTTTTAAAAATTTGAATTTTTTTTAAAGTTCATATTTTTGAAAACTCCTACTTGGTTCGCTTGCTTTCGATCTATACTTTAGGAGGAGGAAATTTTTTTTATTTTTAGATCAATGGTGACGTCAAAGAGATGCAGCCGTGGAGGCCTCTCCGAAAATTTATCATGTACTCGTAGCTCTGTACGAGCGCCATTTTATTTTTTATTATTTTGAAAAAATGAATTATTGTAGCTCAAAATTTGTTTATAATCGTCACCTATTTGAATTTTGAATATAAAATAAAGTTTCTTTGTAAAAAAATGTATAAATAACATTAGAAAACCTTGATCCACACAGGTGTTACCTCTTAACTTCAATTTTATATTTTTCTTACGTTTTTATGATGAAAAAGAGTTTTCAAACATAGATAGCAGAGAATGCTTTTGAGATCCAAAACAAAAATTCAGATCACTCTTTTTCAAAAATAAAAGGAGTACTGAGTGCTATAAACTGTTACAGAAATCAAAGTGCAACACTTTGGTGGTACAAATCGATAGGTTTTGGGCATTGAAAAGGTATATAAGTATATTTATATATATAAAATTCTGATTTCTTCCAGCATATCAAAATTAAATACTTAAGTAGCGAAATTCTCTGCAATCACAATAAGCGCTAAAATTTAATGATAAGAAAAAGTACAGCTTAGCTCAGAAAAAAAACGACCTTTCAGGGTAGCCTAGTTTCGTATTCGCAAAACGAAACCCTTTTTACGGTTTGAATTTAAATTTATTTTTTGTTTGTTTGTTATTTGGCTTGTTAGCCAAGTTAAACCAAAAGGCAACACATGTTTTGCGGTGCGAATTTGGTATTTGCTGCTGAGGTTGCTGCAACGGATGTTGTTGGTGTTGTTGCTGTTGCTGTTGGATGTTGCCTCAGCTTGTTGCATGAGGCATTGACAGCTACGTGTAATGAACAATTACTGCCATTTAAGTATTTTGGTCTTACTTTTTCCTTTCGGACATTAATTTTAATTTTTATTTTTTTTATTAATATTTTTATAGTAATCATGTTTATCTTTATATTATTATTTCAATATTTTTGCTAAGTTTAGGTCATTTTTTTCAAACTCGTCTCAACTGTTATACGTTTTCAAATTATAACGTATAACTTAGCTTGGACAAAAACCAAGGTCATTCAGTTTGTTAACACTGCTATTTCACCCTGTCACTTTTGACAAGTGCTTCCTCTTAAAGCTGTAGCTGTTATTAGGCTTTGCACTCAGGTATTTCCTGTGAAGTTCTTTTCACCTTAACCATCAAGCTGATCGGATGTGCCTCTCCGCTTTAATCTTACGCATATATGTATATATAATTGCATATATATGCTTAGCTCGCGAGTGCATGTTAGAAGTTATCAGTTTTAATTAAAGCATCGGCTATATTTCGGCCATCCATTTGAACTTAATTTATCGCGCATTGGTCCAGTTTGTTTGAGTGAGTTTAGCATAATTTGGTAATTTCTTTCTAAATTACAAAAAACCCCTTATACCATAGGTACGCCTGAACTCACAAATATATCATCACGGTTAAATATCTTTTGTTCGAAGATCAACATTTCTGTTTTTATAAGCATAGGAAAAGGTAAAAATAAAAAAAAAAACTTTAACAATATTTTTCTGTTATTCCTAATTTCCCTATTTTTATGACCAGCGCTGTATCCATATGATTTGGCACTTCTTAAGGCATAGGCAACGGCATTAGAAGCAGCGTAGATGACAAATTGGCAAACTCAGAACAAACAAAAGCTTTAAACAACTGCAGCAGCAGCCAGCAGCGCCGTCGTAGCAAACGAGCGCATGAGAGCAGCGCCGCAGCAGCGGTCCAGCGCATGTGCAGCTGAGCTTTAAATCTGCAGTGCAAAACCGCGTGCGCGACGGTGTGATAACACTTGATCGGAGCTCCGCCGCTAAAGTCTCTAAAAAGTTTTGTTTTTGTGAAAATATGCCTTATATTGCCTTAAAAGTGCCTAATAATGTGTTTGTCGCTGGGGGAAAATCAGTAAGATCTACAGATTTATGGATTTATGCAGCTCCTAACAACCTTCGTGCAATTTCGATCACCAAATCAAAACAAAAGGCAGTGCAGCAGTAAAAAATTCAACCAACTACCAAAACAACGATCAAATTAAATATACAAATATAACACTAAGTGCAGTGGTTAGGCAATTTAAATGAATAGAGGCGTTAAGCGTTTTCATAATATTAAGTTTTCATTTAAATCTAACTATCAACTCTTACAAGTGCATTCATATAAAAATTTTCATGGTACAATTTTCCATGCATTAACATGTTTTTAGCCATTTATTTGATAAATTTCTTTTGATTTTTTTTTGTGTGTTCTATCTATCATACCTTTATCTTTGCCTCTATAAAGTCAATCAAGCAGAATATGTAACCATAACCAATAATAAAATTTTAAGCATCATCGAACATCGAACATCACACACTCTACAAAGGCCTTTGGAGGAGCAGCTGATGGGGTGAGTCAATGCAAATGGTCACATTCAAATTCGTTCTCGATTGACAATGATTTAACGTAAACTTCTTTAAATATATTAAACCTTATTAAATAATTTTAATAGCTACAATTTCTGTCTTGGTCGGTAGTACTCTTAACTACCCTAACCTAACTGTGTTTTTTTTCTTACATTCCTTCTTTATATTTCAACTAAATATTGTTGTTGTTTTTATGCTTATTACCGCATACATTAAAACAGCTGATCTTTAAATTTGGTTTTAAATTCTAATCATGATTTCTTTAGGCCTTCTGCCAATTATTATTAACTGAAATAATTTCAGTATATGCTTTTTATTACTCTCTTTGTTTATTTTTATTCTTATGCACTTTTAATTATAACCCTTAAATAATTTAATCATATTGATAAACATTTCATTATTAGTTTTATTTTTATTCTTTAATTATGTTTGAAACATATACCCATATTGTTAGGGGTTCCCTTAATCATTACTATAATTAGTTTTTTTTATGAAAATTATTTTTCTTTTGAAGTTATGTTATAAAGTGAATTATTATTTTTTTTTTGTCTGTTTAGACGAACTTGAAAAAAAATATGAATTGTTAAAATAAAACAAATCTTTCTCTGAAAGTAATGAAGTGAATTGAAATGAAGTGATTGTAAATCTTGGGATTTTCCGAATAATTTCGCAATGGGAAATCATGGTAGGGTGGGTGTAGAGCGAGAGCTATCATAACATCTAGATAGCTCACTGAAGCTAGTGTGATTTGGCAATACTAAGTTTTTCTTCTTTCTCTAATTTTTACTAAGGGCTTAATTGTGATTTTCTCTTCTTTTTTTTATGGCTTTAGGGATTCTTTTTTTTATTTTTGTATGTAGTTAGAATGTCCCTCCGAAGAAGTCAACGAACCCCCCAACAGGCTGTTTGCTAGTTGAACTAGAGAATCCCGATCGACAACTTCGTGGACAAACGATAGAGACTTTTATTTTATTTTTCTCTTCACCAAGAAATAAATAACTTACATTACATAAATTGGCGCCCAACGTGGGGCAATAAGGCTTTTAGGGTTTGAAAGGGTTTTAGTTTTTTTTGTGCCAACGTGAGTTGTATTTTATTTACTTCATTGCATAAAATTATTGACACTGCGTGTGGCAGTTAAGGCTTAAAACTACTTCTTGACTCTATATTGTCTAATTGGTTCCTTTATTTTCTTTTAACAACTGTTTTCGAAATTCAAACCTATTTTTATTTTGTTTATTTTATTATTTTTGAAAAAAAAAAAAAAAAATCACAACTACTATTTATTATAGAAAAATGAGATTCTGAATTATTTTTTTAATTCAAATAATTATACACACTACAACATCTGGCGTAGTTTCTGTAGTAAGGCCCATATATCTTTATTCTTCTTTTTTTTTTTTTAAACTCCTTCCAAATTTTATGATTTATCTTATAGATCTGGTTACGTAGCTGGAATTGCGGCTTTTGGCTATGGACCAATTGTACGACCGCTCGTATAAAGGCTTTTAAGATTTATCATAATCTTCCACTTTTTATATTGGAATAGTTTTTCAAATAAGTTGACACGACATATCGGAATAGCGCTTTATTTTGGCATGGACCGAAATAGCGACCATTTGTTAGTTATCAAATCTTTGACTTACTTAGTCCAATTTCAATTAGTTTCAGTTAAAATTTATTAAAACATTTTTTTATAATCTTTCAATTTTTCTCAGATTTTAAAATTGTGTTAGTAGAAATCTTTGTTATATTTTCTGAGTTATGGCAGGACAATGATCTTTGAGTCAACCGCTTTTAACTTCAGTTTTAACTAACTTCAATACTATCATGTATTTTATTTATCTCTATTAATTGGCTTATGTGTGCTTTTAGTATACGCTATTATTAGTACCAGTTGGAATGTCTTATAATTTGGTAGGTTGCCGATTTAAGAACCCCTGGAATTGACTATCTTTGGCATTTCTAATAGCTATATGTTTGCAATACTTTTCTTTATTTAATTTTTATGCTCAGGTTGTATCACAACAGAACGGATTGCTATCTGAGATTGGAATGCAATTACTTTTGGCTTTGGACCGAAAAATTGACCGCTCAGTGTAGACCTTTTATGGTGTTGCTATCTTTGCAATCATTTTCCTTTCCTTTTTTTTTATGCTGAGAATGTAGCGCATCAGAACGGATTGCTCTCTGAGATTGGAATGAAATTAATTTTGGCTGTGGACCAAAAATTTACCGCTCAGAGTAGACCTCTAATGTCGTTACTATTTTTTTTTTTTGCATCTTCTCTTTATTTTTTTTGAGTATCAAACTTAACTGCTTAGTATTACCAACACTTCACCTTCATTTTAATCACACTACTTACTGGATGGGAAAGAAAAAAAAAAAAAAAAACAACATATCTTTTTCAATATTTTCTTATTTACGCTTTATTCAAAGCAATTGAGTGTTTTGAATACAAACAGTTTATTTCGGATTTTATTATATCCATTTTTTACTTTATTTTTTTTTTACACATTATGCCGATCACGCGTAGTAGAGAAGATCTGCGAAGTCTTCCTACCTCAGATCCTGTGCCCGAGGTGAGATGTACGATTTGTTCTCAAGCCTTGTTGGAGTCTCAGGACGTGGTTAAAACAAAATGTGATCACCAATTTCATAAAAGGTGTATCACAACTTATTTAGAAAAAACAAATGAGTGTTACATTTGTAAAACTTTATGTCACTCAAAAGATTTTCAGGCAATTGACTCTTCAGCGTCAAACAAACAAGGAGCTATTGCCAAAACTCATTATACTCGCAGTAAATCGCAGGCGGAGACTATTCCAATGTCTGTTGACCAAGCGGCGAGTGTAAGCCAACCTGATTATGACACTTTAACTCAAGATCATGAGCCACTTAAGGGTGTTGCTCCAATCAAATCAATACGGAAGGGTCGTCCGAGGAAACAGCGTGGTGGTCGAAGTCTTAATCACGGCCAACGTCTGTCATCTGATGGGTCGGCAATTGCTACGCAATCAATTAATATTGACTACAATTTGATTTTTGAAAAGATGGAACATTTTATTGATCGTCGTATGTCACAACTAAATCTAAAAAGCGACGACACTTCAAACTCAAACTTACAAAATGTACAGCCTAGACTACAAATGCCAGTAGATCTAGATAGTCCTTTGGTTAGATCTGGAGCTCATTCGTTTTCTACGATGAGACCGGAAAAGGTCACTCTAATTATTCAGAGCTGGGGCGTAAAGTTCGATGGCTCTACAAAAGGCCCTACAGTACAGGAGTTTCTATACAGAATTCGAGCTCTTACAGCTGATAGCCTTCAAAATGATTTTTCTTTATTATGTAAAAATTTACACGTTCTGCTTATTGGAAAAGCGCGTGAGTGGTATTGGAGGTATCGCAAAGAAATCGCTCAAGTTAATTGGGAAGATTTTTGCGAAGCCCTCAAAAACCAATATCACGACAACAAGGATGACGATCTCATTTTGGAAGAGATACGAGCGCGAAAACAGCGGGAAGGTGAACCATTTGATTCATTTTATGACGATGTCATGACCCTTGTTTCACGTCTATCTATGCCATTGGATGACTATAGGCTTATACAACAGTTAAAGCGCAATCTTATTCCTGAAATCCGACAAGCACTCCTGTATGTCACAATCCATTCAGCAGCTCATTTGCGGCAACTTGTCCAAATGCGTGAAAATTTATTTAGTGAGAACGATTTTAAACGACTTTCAAAACCAAGCGTGGGTTTTAAGCCAGTTAAACGCACAGTTGCGACTATAGAAGACGATAGTAGTATATATCCTCCACCTGATAGTGATCTCTCAATAAACGCAGTACGACAATCCGTTAATAATCTAATTTGTTGGAACTGTGAACAGGAAGGTCATGCATGGGATATGTGTTTGCGTGAGAGAAAAATTTTCTGCTATGGTTGCGGGGCGAAAAATGTTTATAAACCGCAATGCGAAACATGTATAAAACGCTCGGAAAACTTACGCAAGGGACCTTCTGTCAACAACGGACGGTTGGCCCAAAAGTAATCGTTGTACCAAAACCTAATTCTTCTTCTCTAGCGTCTGAATCTTCGAGGGAAGTGGCGCTAGAAAACGATATAAATATTCCCTTAATTATGACAAATTCTTCTGAGATATCCAAACCGAATTTATACCCAATCAAGCCGTATCATGAACGCTTAAAAAACTATTCTGAAGTTAGAGCAAAAATCTTTGGAGAAGTTAATTGTGCTAAAATAACTAAAAAGCGATCTTCTTTACGTATTCGTAATTTCTGGCAAACTGTCAATCGCACTAGAGAACTTCTTATTTCTGCCATTATAAATAATACATCAGATGGACGTCTGTATGCTCCCGTATCTTTTCTAGATTTTAATGAGAACGGTCTGTTAGACACTGGGGCTAACGTTAGCTGTATAGGGGCTGATTTAGCTCAAGCTAATTGGTCGTCTTACGATCGTTTTAAGAAATTTTCTTCAGGTGTTAAAACAGCTGACGGGAAGAATCAACCAGTTATAGGGTCAATTCTCATAGATCTAAATTATAATCATGAAATAAAAACGCTCACACTTTATATAGTTCCATCAATACACAAACGTCTTATTCTTGGAATGGATTTTGTGAGAAAATTTAATTTGTTTCCAGGATTAAAGTCTTCCTGTAGCGAGTCTGTTAAAGAAGCCCAGATTAATACGATTGATGAAAATAAATTTCCTTTAACACCAGATCAATCAAAGCGTTTGCAGTCCGTCATTAACCTATTTCCCAATTTTGAGACACAAGGCCTTGGGAGAACAGCTCTTTTAAAACATCATATTGACGTTGGAGATGCTAGACCTGTTAAGCAACGATTTTACCCAGTGTCGCCAGCTGTAGAAAAGCTTACGTTTGCAGAGATAGACAGAATGTTAAAGTTAGACGTAATAGAGTTGTCCAAGAGCTCGTGGAGTTCGCCAATGCACATGGTTATTAAACCCAATAAAACTCGTGGATGTTTGGATGCAAGAAAGATTAACGAAGTTACGAAAAAAGATGCTTATCCTCTACCAAGCATTGACGGAATTTTTGCAAGACTTCCAAAAGCGAATCTGATAACAAAACTTGATCTGAAAGATGCGTTCTGGCAGATACCCTTAACGGATGAATCTAAGGCTATTACAGCTTTCACAGTCCCTGGTCGTCCTCTATACCAGTTTAAAGTGATGCCTTTTGGGCTCTGTAATGCGCCTCAAACTATGTGTCGGTTGATGGATGAACTCATTCCACCCGAACTAAAATATTGTGTTTTTGGATACTTAGATGACTTATGTATTGTTTCTGAAGATTTTGAATCACATTTGTCAGTCTTAATCCGTCTCTCTGAGGAATTTAGAAAAGCTAACCTAACGCTAAACATAACAAAAAGCAAGTTCTGTGTAACAGAAGTGCAATATTTAGGTTATGTTATTGGTAAAGGTGGCATTTCTACTGATCCAGCTAAAATCAGTGCTATTAAGTCATGGCCAGCTCCAAAAACTTTGAGACAGGCCAGAGCTTTTCTTGGTCTTGTTGGCTGGTATAGGCGATTTATTGAAAATTTCTCAGGGATAGTATGCCCAATTACAGAATTATTGTCTACTAAAAAGAAATTTGCTTGGACTGATGCAGCACAAGTAGCTTTTGAAAAACTTAAGGATATGCTGACTTCTGCTCCCGTATTGCAAAATCCAGACTTTGCAAAGAAATTTTATGTCCACTGCGATGCTAGCGACGTAGGCATTGGAGCTGTTTTAGTGCAATTGTCTGATGATGGTTCTGAGAAACCAGTGGCTTTTATGTCGAAAAAACTCAATTCAGCACAGAGAAATTATAGCGTCACTGAGCGTGAGTGTTTAGCAGCACTAGAAGCCATAGAAAAATTTAGATGTTACCTTGAACTTCAACCTTTTGAGGTTATTACTGATCATGCCAGCTTAGTATGGCTTATGAGACAACCAAATCTGAAAGGTCGGCTTGCACGCTGGGCAATGCGTTTGCAAGGATACAAATTTGAAGTTAGTCACCGCAGAGGCAAAGAGAATGTTGTACCAGATGCTCTTTCACGCATATTTACTGAAGAAGTATCTGCAATTGAAGAAATTGGTCCTGAAGTTGATCTTAGTTCACCATGCTTCAATGATTCCGATTATCAGGATCTGAAATCAAGAGTATTGCAAGAAGAATCGCGCTTTCCTGATTTAAAAATAGTAGATCAGTTTGTTTATATCCGCACAGAACATGACAATGGAAATCCTTTAAATTCTCAAACTATGTGGAAACTTTGGATTCCGAAAGCCTTGACCTCAGATGTCATTAAGAGAGCGCATGATGTTGTCGTATCAGCTCATGGTGGAATGGTTAAGACCTTAGAACGTATCCGTAGAAACTTTTACTGGCCTGGTATGGTGTCACAAGTGCGTGATTATATACGAAATTGCGATGTCTGTAAAATGACAAAGGCCCCAAACTGTACGCTTAAGCCTCCAATGGGTGAAGCAGCGGTGTCAGTTCGTCCCTTTGAACGTTTGTACGTAGATATCCTTGGACCTTATCCCAGAAGCAAACGCGGTCACATCGGTTTATTAATTGTTATGGATCACTTTTCTAAGTATCATTGGTTATGTCCCTTACGAAAATTTACATCTAAAGTTATTCAAGAATATCTTCAGCATCACATATTCTTTGTGTATGGCGTGCCTAAACTTCT
Source organism: Chymomyza costata (assembly GCA_018150985.1). Classification (NCBI taxonomy): domain Eukaryota; kingdom Metazoa; phylum Arthropoda; class Insecta; order Diptera; family Drosophilidae; genus Chymomyza; species Chymomyza costata. The sequence continues at coordinate 3,299 of JAECWU010000698.1, read as the reverse complement.
TATCAGCGACAATGGGTCCCAATTCAAGTCGTCTGAATTTAATGCTTTTCTAACTTCTCTGGGTATAAGACATATGTATACTGCTTTGTATTCTCCTCAGTCAAATGCATCTGAACGAGTTAATCGTTCGCTTGTGGCTGCTATTCGAGCATACTTACGTGAGGATCAACGAGACTGGGATGAGCACATACACGGTATTAGCAGTGCATTGCGAAGCGCATACCACCAAAGTGTAGGATGTTCTCCATACCATGCGTTGTTTGGTTTTGAGATGATCTCTCATGGCTCTCAGTATGACCTGTTAGCAAAACTTAACTTGTTAAATGAACCAGGAAACGTTTTAAAAAGGGATGACCAACTTCAGCTTATGCGTCGTGAGATCAAGCAAAACATTGCAAAGGCCCATGAACAGCAGAAAAAACACTATGATTTACGAACACGAAACGTTCAGTTCAAAGTAGGACAGGAGGTCTTTAGACGAAACTTTTCTCAAAGTAATTTTTCCAAGAACGTTAACGCTAAGCTAGGTCCAATGTGGCTAAAAGCACGTGTTCGCGAGAGAGTAGGTAACAGCTTCTATATTCTTGAAGACTTGCAAGGGCGCATACAAGGAACTTTCCATGCTAAAGACATAAGGCAGTAATAGTTTTTTTTTCAGGATAATACTCCGAGGCAACGCTCTAGAATTATCTTGTGGTGTAATGAACAATTACTGCCATTTAAGTATTTTGGTCTTACTTTTTCCTTTCGGACATTAATTTTAATTTTTATTTTTTTTTATTAATATTTTTATAGTAATCACGTTTATCTTTATATTATTATTTCAATATTTTTGCCAAGTTTAGGTAATTTTTCCAAACTCGTCTCAACTGTTATACGTTTTTATATTTTAACGTATAACTTAGCTTTGACAAAAACCAAGGTCATTCAGTTTGTTAACACTGCACTTTCACCCTGTCACTTTTGACAAGTGCTTCCTCTTAAAGCTGTAGCTGTTATTAGGCTTTGCACTCAGGTATTTCCTGTGAAGTTCTTTTCACCTTAACCATCAAGCTGATCGGATGTGCCTCTCCGCTTTAATCTTACGCATATATGTATATATAATTGCATATATATGCTTAGCTCGCGAGTGCATGTTAGAAGTTATCAGTTTTAAGTAAAGCATCGGCTATATTTCGGCCATCCATTTGAACTTAATTTATCGCGCATTGGTCCAGTTTGTTTGAGTGAGTTTAGCATAATTTGGTAATTTCTTTCTAAATTACAAAAACCCCTTATACCATAGGTACGCCTGAACTCACAAATATATCATCACGGTTAAATATCTTTTGTTCGAAGATCGACATTTCTGTTTTTTTATAAGCATAGGAAAAGGTAAAAATAAAAAAACCTTAACAATATTTTTCTGTTATTCCTAATTTCCCTATTTTTATGACCAGCGCTGTATCCATATGATTTGACACTTCTTAAGGCATAGGCAACGGCATTAGAAGCAGCGTAGATGACAAATTGGCAAATTCAGAACTAACAAAAGCTTTAAACAACTGCAGCAGCAGCCAGCAGCGCCGTCGTAGCAAACGAGCGCATGAGAGCAGCGCCGCAGCAGCGGTCCAGCGCATGTGCAGCTGAGCTTTAAATCTGCAGTGCAAAACCGCGTGCGCGACGGTGTGATAACACTTGATCGGAGCTCCGCCGCTAAAGTCTCTAAAAAGTTTTGTTTTTGTAAAAATATGCCTTATATTGCCTTGGAAGTGCCTAATAATGTGTTTGTCGCTGGGGGAAAATCAGTAAGATCTACAGATTTATGGATTTATGCAGCTCCTAACAACCTTCGTGCAATTTCGATCACCAAATCAAAACAAAAGGCAGTGCAGCAGTAAAATTCAACCAACTACCAAAACAACGATCAAATTAAATATACAAATATAACACTAAGTGCAGTGGTTAGGCAATTTAAATGAATAGAGGCGTTAAGCGTTTTCATAATATTAAGTTTTCATTTAAATCTAACTATCAACTCTTACAAGTGCATTCATATAAAAATTTTCATGGTACAATTTTCCATGCATTAACATGTTTTTAGCCATTTATTTGATAAAATTCTTTTGATTTTTTTTTGTGTGTTCTATCTATCATACCTTTATCTTTGCCTCTATAAAGTCAATCAAGCAGAATATGTAACCATAACCAATAATAAAATTTTAAGCATCATCGAACATCGAACATCACACACTCTACAAAGGCCTTTGGAGGAGCAGCTGATGGGGTGAGTCAATGCAAATGGTCACATTCAAATTCGTTCTCGATTGACAATGATTTAACGTAAACTTCTTTAAATATATTAAACCTTATTAAATAATTTTAATAGCTACACCTTCTGTCTTGGTCGGTAGTACTCTTAACTACCCTAACCTAACTGTTTTTTTTTTCTCTTACATTCCTTCTTTCTATTTCAACTAAATATTGTTGTTGTTTTTATGCTTATTACCGCATGCATTAAAACAGCTGATCTTTAAATTTGGTTTTAAATTCTAATCATGATTTCTTTGGGCCTTCTGCCAATTATTTTTAACTGAAATAATTTCAGTATATGCTTTTTATTACTCTCTTTGTTTTTATTTTTATTCTTATGCACTTTTTATTATAACCTTTAAATAATTTAATCATATTGATAAACATTTCATTATTAGTTTTATTTTTATTCTTTAATTATGTTTGAAACATATACCCATATTGTTAGGGGTTCCCTTAATCATTACTATAATTAGTTTTTTTTATGAAAATTATTTTTCTTTTGAAGTTATGTTATAAAGTGAATTATTATTTTTTTTTTGTCTGTTTAGACGAACTTGAAAAAAAATATGAATTGTTAAAATAAAACAAATCTTTCTCTGAAAGTAATGAAGTGAATTGAAATGAAGTGATTGTAAATCTTGGGATTTTCCGAATAAATTCGCAATGGAAAATCATGGTAGGGTGGGTGTAGAGCGAGAGCTATCATAACATCTAGATAGCTCACTGAAGCTAGTGTGATTTGGCAATACTAAGTTTTTCTTCTTTCTCTAATTTTTACTAAGGGCTTAATTGTGATTTTCTCTTCTTTTTTTTTTTTATGGCTTTAGGGATTCTTTTTTTATATTTTTGTATGTAGTTAGAATGTCCCTCCGAAGAAGTCAACGAACCCCCCAACAGGCTGTTTGCTAGTTGAACTAGAGAATCCCGATCGACAACTTCGTGGACAAACGATAGAGACTTTTATTTTATATTTTCTCTTCACCAAGAAATAAATAACTTACATT